>JAODPA010029007.1:0-12576 GCA_025585075.1 Nepenthes mirabilis
ATATTTAAATAAAACTAATTTTATAAATTACCCTAACTTTAATTAAGTGGCCCCACGATTATTTCTAAATCCCTTGATCCAGATACTTTTATTTATTGGGCCCACGTAACAGTCTAACTCCCCTAAATTTTGGGTCCAATGGTGATAATTATCGAAATTAATTTTATAAAATATTTATGGCGTTACAACATTTCCCCACTCAAAAGATTTTTCGTCCTCGAAAACGTACCTCAGTCCTCAAAGAGTTGTGGGTATTTTGCGCGCATATCTGCTTCGGTCTCCCATGTTGCATCACCCTCATCTTGATGATTCCAGACGACTTTTACAAGTGGTATTATATTGGGGTGTAGAATCTTGTCTCGCCGGTCTGTGATCTGCACTGGTTCCTTGGTATAAGATAAGTGTCCTGGATTTGTAATTGGTCATGCGCAATTATGTGCGACTCATCATGTATATATTTCCTTAATATGGATATGTGAAACACGTCGTGCACTCCTACCAAAGACGGTGGTAGGGCCAATCGGTAGCCTACTTCACCAACCCATTCTAAGATCTCGAATGGTTCGATGAACCTGGGGTTCAACTTACCTCGTCTTCCGAATCTTACAATGCCTTTAGTAGGTGATACCTTGAGAAATACCGTATCACCAACGTGAAAGCTTAAGTCTCTGCGTCTAGTATCATCGTAACTTTTTTATCGGCTTTGAGCTGTTCACATCCGTTCTCGAATTAAGTGGACTTTCTTGGTGGTCTCTTGTACAAGGTCGGGTCCCAAAATCTGGCGATCTCCTACTTCTTCCCAACTTACTGGCAAATAACACTTCCTCCCATAAAGCGCTTCAAAGGGTTCCATCCCGATACTAGCATGAAAGCTATTGTTATATGTAAACTCTGCTAATGAGAGATACGTATCCCAACTACCTCCTATTTCTAGGATTGAGATCCTGAGCATGTCCTCCAACGTCTGAATAGTTCGCTCCGATTGGCCATCAGTCTGAGGATGAAATGCCGTACTGAGCTTCAATCTCATCCCCAATTCTTGATGCAAGCCTTTCCAGAAATACGAGACAAATCTCAGGTCTTGATCGGAAATGATACTGGCTGGTACGCCATGTAATCTCACAATCTTGTCGATATATAGTCGGGCTAATCTATCAAGTGAGTATGTCAGTTTTATGGCTATGAAGTGTGCCGACTTAGTTAATCGGTCCACAATAACCCAGATAGCATCATTGCCTTTGCTAATCCTCGGAAGTCCTATGATGAATTCCATAGAGATGTGCTCCCACTTCCTACTTGGAATTTATATTAGTTGAAGCTTCTCCACCGGTCTCTGGTGCTCCGCTTTGACTTGTTGGCAAATTAAACATCTGGATACAAACTCTCCAATGTCTCTCTTCATTCCATTCCACCAGAAATTTTTCCTCAAGTCGCAACACATTTTGGTCGTTCCCGGATGCATTGTATACTTTGAACGGTGTGCTTCCTCCATGATCTCTTTCTTCAGTTCCGCCACACCCAGCACACAAATCCTACCTTTATGTGTGAGAATTCCATCCTTCCTGACCTCATATTCTGCTCGGATATCATTAGGCAAAGTCATCAGGATATCTGCTAGTACCGGGTCATCCTTTTGTGCTATTCTAATTCTTTCCAGCAGAATCGGCTGTACTTTGAATTATGAGACGATTACCTGTAGATTCCTTGGGCGTAATTCAATATTGCAATCCTTGACCTCCTCCAACATCTTCCATTCCCTCAGCATTAAGTAGGCAACAAGACCAGCTGATTTTCAACTAAGTGCATCAGCCACCATATTTGCTTTGCCCGGTTGGTACATAATCTGACAATCATACCTTAAGTAGGTCCATCCATCGCCTTTGATGCATGTTCAACTCTTTTTGAGAGAACAGATATTTCAAATTTTTATAGTTGATGTAAATAATAAACTCCTCTCTGTAGAGATAATGTCTCCACACCTTGAGAGCGAATACGATTTCAACTAATTCTAAGTCATGGATCGGGTACTTCTGCTCGTGAGCTTTTAGTTGTCGTGATCCATAGGCGACCACTCTCTCGTGCTGCATTAATACATAACCCAAACCTTTCAATGATGCATCACAATACACCATGAATCCTCCAGTGCCACTTGGAATTGTCAGGATCGGTGCTAAGGTTAGCCTTTGCTTTAGCTCTTGGAAGCTTCACTCGCACTCGTCAGACCAGATGAATTTGGCATCCTTTTGCATCAATCTAGTCAGCGGCATCGCTATGTTGGAGAAACCTTCTATGAACCTCCGATAATACCTAGCTAAGCCAAGGAAGCTCCTTACTTTAGTAGGGTTGATTGGACGTGCCCATTCAATTACAGCCTTTGTTTTGGACGGGTCTACCGATACTTCATTTTCGGAAATAACGTGCCCCAGGAAAGTGACCTATTTCAGCCAGAACTCACATTTCTTAAGTTTAGCGTAAAGGCATTCATCCCGCAATCTTTGCAGCACAATTCTTAAATGTTCCTCATGCTCGACTGTATCCCTTGAGTAGATTAGAATGTTATCTATGAAGACCACAATGAACCTATCGAGAAAGGGTCTGAATACCCTGTTCATCATGTCCATGAATGCAGCTGGTGCATTCGACAAGCCAAACGGCATCACTAGGAATTCATAGTGACCATACCTAGAGCGAAAAGCTATCTTCGGGACATCACTCTCCTTAATCTTCAGCTGGTGATACCTGGATCTCAAGTTAATTTTTGAGAATACACTCGTCTCTTGCAACTAGTCAAACAAATCATCGATTCATGGCAGCGGGTATTTATTTTTAATCGTCACCTTATTGAGCTCCCTATAGTCGATAAACAATTGCATTGAGCCGTCTTTCTTCTTAACGAACAGCACTGGCGCGCTCCAAGGGAAGATACTGGGTCTAATAAAACCCAGATTGAGAAGTTCTTATAATTGTGCCTTCAACTCCTTCAATTCCACTGGAGCCATTCTATATAATGCCTTAGATATTGGTGCAGTTCCTGACAGTAATTCTATTGTAAATTCGATCTCCCGCTCCGGAGGAAGTCCAAGTAGCTCTTCAGGACAAACATCTATGAATTCTCTAACTACCGGAATGTCCTCTACGCGATGCTCCAATGTTGTTGTAGTAGACACAAATGCAAGGAAACCCCAACATCCGCTATGCAGCAAGTGGCGTGCATGAATTGAAGAAATCATGGGAGTCATTGTCCGACTCCCAAAACCATGAAATGCGAACTCCAAAACCACAAGAATGGAAAAATTTACGATCTTTTGCGAATAGTCGATATGGGCATGATGGATAGTAAGCCAGTCCATCCCTAGAATTACATCAAAGCTTGTAAATTCTAATAAAATAAGATCAGCTGGCAGCTCATGGTCACAAATCTGAACTCTGCAACGGGGGTATGTCATCCTCAATTGGACTGTCTCACCCATTGGTGAAGATGCAGACAATACGAAGTCTAAGGGTACTACTTTTACTGCTAGTCTTATAGCCAGGTTTGGTGTCATGAATGAATGTGTGGAACCGAAATCAAATAATACATAAGCATCTATAGATTGGATAAGAAGAGTGCCTTCCACGACCGTTTGATTGGCCACGACATCCTGCTCTGTCAGTGCAAACACCTTGCCCTGAATTTGATTCTTTGGCTGTGGGACGGATGCAAATCTCCTGGGTGCATGGCAATTATGAGACAAATGCCTAAACTTACCGCAATTGAAGCAGGTGGGGGGTTTAGACTACCTGCCTGATGAAGATCCCGGTTGAGCTTGCTGTGTCCCCGCCTGAGTGGAGGGCATGGTTCCCGACGATGAGTGGAATGGGGGTTGCTTAGAGCGGCAATCCCTGGAGAGATGTCCCACTCTTCCACACTTGAAACAAGCCTTTCTTTTCTTGTCAAGAATCGCCGATGGTTTAGTAGCAGCACCAGTAATAGGCGCAGGAGTTAGGGCCTCACTCCCTAACTCTTCCTCATTTAGCAACGCCCTTCTTAAAATTGTACTGTAGTCCTTGAGTTTGTGAGAGGCCAAATGACAGCTGATAGTACGTGATAAACCTTGTCGAAATCTCTCCATCTTCCTTGCTCCATTGGCAACAAGGTCAGGTGCATAACATGAAAGCTTCATGAATTTGGCTTCATATTGCGTGACATTCATGGATCCCTGCTGCAACTGGCGGAACTCTTTCTCCTTCCTATTTCTCAAGTTCCTTGGGAAGTATTTGTCGTTGAAAAGTTGACGAAAAGTTTCCCAGGTAAGTGCCTCCACCTCAGGTCCCAGCTCCCTTAGCTTCACGTTCCACGAATGCCCGACTTCCTCACTCAACTTGTACGATGCATACTGAACTCGATCCTCTGAAGAACACTTCGTCACCGTGAATACCTTCTCCATTCTTTCTAACCAATAATCAGCCTTGACGGGATCAGCCTCTCCCATAAATTCTGGGAGTTTATGCTCCATGAATTGGTTGAAATGATCACGTTCCTTAGGTGTTGGTCCTAAGACCTGTGCCCCTACCGCTTGCGTCACTAGTCCTGTCAGTTGATGAAGTACTTTACTACCTCCTCCATACTTGATGGAGTTGTAACTTTACTGGGGCTCCTCGAGGGACTCATGGGGCGATAGCTAGCTTTGTTAGACATAGACATATCTGCATAACAATTCTTAGATTAACAAAAATCTCAAACAAATCCTAAGCATTCTAGTACCCATACATTATTAACAGTGGTATCAGAGACGGGACCCGGTTCGATGTGCCAGCCAGGACACTGGGCCCCCAAGGGGGGTGGATTGTGAGGTCCCATATCGTATGGGGAGGGGAACGAAGCGTGCTTTATAAAGGCGTGGATAGCTCTCCCTTGTGGACGCATTTTAGGAGCCGTGGGCCTGCTAAGAACAAAACCGTGCGGGTTGGGCCCAAAGTGGACAATATCTACATGCGGGTGCCTGAGGATGTTACAAGGGTGGCACCCCATCCCTTCTAGTTGGGCGACTCAACCCTGGGTTGCCTGCAAGGGGTTTTGCTACGGAGGCTGTGGGTGGGGGCACATTTCTTGTGTTCGTGCCGAAACTTAGGTCATCGTTGCACGAACTTGCATGACTGTGGCCGGTTTTGATGGATGACTTTTAGTGAATTATTCCCGAGATGGAACCGATGCTTCATACCTCTCTTTTGCCGGAAAGGGCTTTGGTGTGCGCTTCCTGCTTCGGCAGCTAGAGGGTGGTAGTGCACAAGATCCTTGTCTGCTTGGTTGCGCTACTCTCCCCTCCAAAACTCCTTTCCAGGGACAAGTGTCTGATTGCCTTTTAGGTGTCCATCCTTACCAGGCAAGGCCTTTGAAGTCAAATCATTGTTGCATGTCTTACCATTCCTTATGTTGTACGTTTGCCTTCGAAAGCTTATGTTTTGCAAAAATGACTTGAAGAATGGAACTACCAAGGATTTTGCCCATATTGTTTGCATCTCTAATTTTTTGAATGTCATTCTTTGTAGCTTGATATCGTTGCATTTCTGTTTCTGTGGCGGTCTCTGATTTGCGGTAGTTCATCCTAGGTGTTGGTTTGAATAGCTGGCCAATTAAATCAGCTTAGCACTAGACTAGATCATTTGCCAGGCAATCGGGCTTGATGCCGAATTGGATAGTAGGTCAATCAATCCAGGCTTGATGCTGGATTGGGTCATGGGCCTGTCAAACAAGTCTTGATCCCATCATAGCTACGCGCCACCAGTAAGTCGCTACGTGGGCCATCATTGTTGATGCTAGCGGTTGACGTGGTGCTTCGGAGCCATGAGCGGGCGCTACCGATGTCAACCATGGGCCATTTGAGTCTCAGGGAGAACTGAGAGCTCACAGAGGGTAGATCTTAGGCTCGGGATCAGATCTATTAATTACGAGGACGTGCTTCGAGAGGATGAGCAATGACTTGCCACCTTCTGGAGAAATTATACTTGAAGAAGCTGAGGGAAGAGGACTCAGCTCTGCTTGGAGGGATCTTACAGACCTTTGATCTTCTTTTTGGTGCCTCTGAATTGATGGGTGCTCGAGATCGATGTAGATATGACTTGGTCAATTTTTCAAAAATAGAAGGGAAGGTTTTGCCGATTTTGATTGTGAGTCGTCCGAGTCTCGGGCGAGATTTAGGAGCGCATATAGGGTATATCTCTGGCTTGGGATCAGATCGACTCATTGCAAGGATGTGCCTATGGAGGTCGAGAGGCGACTTGCCTTAGGGTAGTCGATTGTTCAAGCTGTAGCAATAGACTGCCCTTTACATTCCTTGGAAGGGTCCTTCTCTTCGTGTCATGCTGTTAGCGATTCGATCTGGGGGATTAGGGTCAAGGAGCCCCCACCGAACTCTGATGCTTGAGCAAGAGACCCTCTGCTCTGACGCCATGACCATGGCCAAGCTGGGATCCTGATTTCAGTGGCTCTTTCTTCAAGGACGCCTCTCTACTTTTCTAGTGGAGTGTTAGGGCTACTGGAGATTATTCGCATTGGATTCCAATCATTCCCATGAAAGGCAGTCGTGGCCCTAAGAAGATGTGGTTGTCCTCGTAGCTGCCATTGCCAAACTTTAACGAACACATCTCGCTAGTCGCGCTCGCTCCTGCTAAGAGGAGGTCGTGGCGCTGAGAAGGTGTGGTTACTGGCTAAGCTTAGAGGCTATTGTTGCCGAGATTTTGCAATGCTAGGCCATCACCTGCATGTACCTTTGAAACCTAGTCCTATTAGGGTACGTCATAACTTTAATGTATCTTGTCATAATCCGCTGACTGTTATAGACTGATGGTGCTCGTCTTTTCAGGAAGAAGTCATTGCACGCATGCTAAAAAGCCACCTAAGTTTTTAAGTTCGACCACTATGGGCCGTTCGGTGACGAGATCAAGATTCAAATACGACCACGTATGGGCCATTCAGTACAGGACCAAGGTTCAAATATGACCACACATGGGCCACTCAGTGCATGATCAAGATTCAAATATCACTGTGTGTAGGCCTCTCTGTACTGGACCGAGGATCAAATCGACCGTGTATGGGCTGCTTGGTGCAGGACCAAGGTTCGGTAATGGGTGAATTAGAATTCACCCTACTTAGGGGCAATTTAGGTCGTATGGTTTTATGCAGTGTTATGCAATCATTCGTATAAACAAGTAATATTACTATTCTATTAATGGAAACGTGATTCAAGCAGGCAGTATGGTGTATGCAAGATTTAGCTAGATTCAGCATGAATCTAGCTTGTCTTTGATGGGAGTGGTGTCCTTGGGACCGGTTCACCGCCGTAGGTGCACGATGGGCATGCTTCTCTTTGGAGGGTTATTGCGACTCTCTAGAAGGTGCCTTGGCCCATGGTCCCTATGCTTTGTTGGTTGGTGGGGGTAGCACCTTACTGCTGCACCAAGTGGCTCGTTGGCCAATTGTTCGAACCCTGTTGTTGGCTGACACGGCCCCGGGTAACCCAAACTAGTGCAGCGCTTGGTTGGATGATGCCTGCTGTGATGCAATGGGTAGCGGGTTGAGCGCATTGAGCACCCATTGCAAAGATTGCTATACCTTTTGTGGGGTTTGCCACTATGCAAAGGGTCAAGAAGAGGCATTGTAGCATAGTCGACCTACTGACTAGTGAGCTTTACTCTAGAGAGTCGAGGCAGAGGATGGTCATGAACAAGGGAACGGCTGCTCGAGCCGGTGATCTCGTATTTGCAACCTCTACTCTCTGAAAGGCAGAGGATTGCTATACCTTTTTTTTACCTACCAAAAAAAATACTCTCTGAAAGGTCGGGTTCACCTTGCTGGGCCGATGGGGTTCGAAACCAATGCCTCCTAGTAGCACTTGGAGCGACGTGGATGGTATCACTCTCGGCCTTCGTTTGCCATTCATGGCTCAGTTGTTCACCTGGCCGCTGCTGGGCCATGTTGTGGCCGCCCAAGCCACGAGGTCATTGGGCCACCAGAGTGGGTTGTGCACCAGATCGAGTCCTGGACCAAAGTGACCAATTTTGTACACCGTCACTTTGAGAGCGATGAGTCTGGGGAACGTTTCTGGGGACTTGTGTTGGGAAATCGCTATGCCAATCATGGTGTCAGAGCTGTGATTAATGGAGGGCTACATGAAGATGCGAGGCAACGTATGTTATAGTGGCGCTTGTAGGTAGAGACATTGAGGTGCACCGGGGTGAGGACATGCGGCGCTTGCCATCAGGGCGACGCGACCCTTCAGCTTTGATGCGATGTCGTTCTAGGCTGAGGTTCTGGCTATTTAATTATGGTGCCTTCCACTATTCTTGTGTCCTA
Organism: Nepenthes mirabilis; assembly: GCA_025585075.1. Taxonomy (NCBI): domain Eukaryota; kingdom Viridiplantae; phylum Streptophyta; class Magnoliopsida; order Caryophyllales; family Nepenthaceae; genus Nepenthes; species Nepenthes mirabilis. The sequence goes on from JAODPA010029007.1 coordinate 8,333, forward strand.
TGTGCTTCATCTGTTGTTCTTCTAGTGCTTCTTTTTGGATGGTTCATGATGCTGCTAGTGTTCTCATTGTCGTTTGCTTCACCATTGGAGGTGCCAGACTCTTTTGCCTCTATACCTTCGATGGAGGAGAGTAGCGGTGATGAACAAGTGATAGTCGAGATGGGGAGTGGCGGATCAGAGAGCTCCATCATAGGTGGCGGAGAGCACCACCTGGGTGCTCTTGTTTCAGAGTGTCAGGGGCTCCGAGTGGGCCTTCTGGATGCTATTGGGCCTTGTCACTCGTTGTCACTTAGGCCATGAGGTCGTCAGGCCACCAAATCTCTGTGGATGTTGGTCCATGCTGTTGGTTTAGGAGTTAGAGGGTGGAGCCCCCAGCGTAACACCTTCGGTTGGATGCGTGCGGTACAAAAGTGGATGTTGGACGAATCTCTGGGGCCAACTACCCATTGGCACAGCTACCCAAGGAGGGGTCGTCACTATGGGGACGTTCCAGGCCAGCGCGATGGGATTCCGCTTCTATGGGCGGTCCTTTCTCATGGCTTCTTGACTTGGTGGAGTCTTATCAAGGGGATTGAGCTTCTTCATCAGCGTCCATGACCTCAGGAGCCTCAGTTCACAATAGTCCAATCTTTTACAACTTCAAACCCGTAGAGGCCCATTCCAGCATGAGTTTGGGTTGAAGTCAGACTGGCTGATTCTAGGCACCAGACTGGGCTGTAGATGGATTTGTTTTGGGTACCAAATTGGGTCAGTGCTAGCAGGTTTGGCCGAACTGGATCTTGTTTGGCAGAATGGGTCTAGTGCCTACTGGCCCATTTGGGTGTCGGATTGGGTCGATCGGACAAGTTCTGGTGCCGGCTGGCCCATCTGGGTGCCAGAATGTTTGTAGTTTGGCTGGATTGGATCTAGTTCCAAGCTGGCTGATCTGGGTGTCAGACTGGTTTGAACAGACTAGATTTGGTGTCTGGCTGACCGATCAAGGCACCGAAATGGTTGTGTCAGCCGGACAAGATCTGGGGGCTAGAATGGATCTGGGTGCCAACAGACTAGATTTGAGGTGGCAGCAGAATGGATCTGGGAGATTGACTGGTTTTGGGCGCTGATAGGCTAGACTGTTACTAACTAGATGGGGCATTGGACTGAGAGATGATGATGAGCAACGTCGGAGGGTGGTCCCAGCATGGGCGGTGTCATTGGTCACAGTGACAGCCACCCGACAATGGAGATGGCAGCTACGGTAGTTCATGCGAGCACCATCAATGCTCCCTTCCTCTCTCCACTGCGCCTTATTATACAATCCACCAAAATTTTGGCCAATCATCTCAAGATTGCCACATGAAAATGCAAGATCGGCATCCACAAAGAGGAAAGAAGGATCTACTTGCCTTAATTTGTTGATTTTCCTCTGGCGATGGTGGCGGTGGGTTCTCTCTGCTCACGTTTTCCTTCCTTCTTTCGCGCTACGGCACAAATCGGAGGGTGGATAATGGAGAAGGCTTCGCCGGCGTCTAATCTAGGCTGCGTCACCTTCAATGACAGCAGTCACTTCCACTCACCATGCCGCTCTCTCTCTCTCTTCTCTTTCCTCTTCCTTCCCTCTCTCTTTTTCTTTCTATTTTTCCTTCTACACTACCCGACTCCTTTTCTACCCCTTTTTCTCCCCCCCTTTTTTATTGCAAGATGCCACCTATAAGGGATATGCGATGCTACCATCCCCGGGGACAGTTTGGCCCACTGTCTACTATTAACTGGGTTCTACCGATGTCTGGTGAGCTTGGCATAGACGAGGGTCAATCCGAGTAGAACATCGGATATGGATTTCAATCGCGGAATGTTCATTAATGCTTTATGGAGCAGCCTGACGCCTTCCTTGGGCATTGGAGTCTAAAAGTTAGAGGGAAAGCCTCAGTGTGGCGTCTTTAGACTGGCCCTATTGGATCATCTGGCCATGTGTTTTGCTTTAGCAAGGTAGCTGGCTGAACTACAAATTGTCTGTTGACTCCGCATGGGACCTCTTTAGGATCAGAGAGGTAGTTGGCCGTCTCAGGAGTGGTGAGGTCGTCGCCAATCTGGGCTTTGACCTGACTCCCTAGGATCAAGCCTATCTTTTCTCCAGGAGTGGGCCCGTTGCTCGGATTCTCCCTAATATTAAAGTCGTCAGGCAGGTGAACTATTTCCCACGATCAGAGTCTCCAGCCCCCAGCCGCTGACATGCTAAGGGCAGACTAAGCATTGCCATGGCTACCCAGGGGGTTGTCATCATGGGAGGTGATTTCTCTATCCAAGGTGCTTGTTAAGGTATAAGTATTGACCATATTTGTTTCGTTGTTATGCAACAGTTAGACTTTTTAGTCGTTTCTCACAAATAGTGCCAATGATGCATCATTGATCCAAATTCGACGGATTAGGGTGCCACTGGGTCTTCGTGTCAAACTGACACAGGTCCCTATCTCCGTACTACTTGGCTTAGATTCTACATATCACAACAGAAATATAAGAGGTCAGAGGACAACAAAAATTATTTCCACCGTATATCCTCTGACGTTCAAATTAGAAATCTTTTTTAAAAATAGGAAGATGCTACGACATTGTGAGAAGATACATAATATGGTAGATTAATCGATTAAATGTGCCAACTGAGAAGCATCGGGTTAAAAGTATGCCCAACAGAGGGGTATCTTAGAGGTGCGCCTAATAGAGGGGCATCTTAGAGGCACACCTGGTAGAGGGACATCTTGGAGGTGTGCCCGGTAGAGGGGCGTCTAAAAAGTGCGCTTGACAGAAGAACACTTTAGAGGTGCACCCAGCAAATGGACGTTTTGGAAGTACACTCGATAGAGGGGCATCTTAGAGGCGCACTTGGTAGGGGGCGTTTTAGAAATCCACCTGTTGAGAGATGACTTAGAGGTGCACCCGCTGTGGGGTTTCTTGGAGATGCACCCGATAGAGGGGCTGCTTAAAAGTATGCCCGACAAAGGGGCGTGTTAGAGGCGCACCCGGAGAGGAGAAACTTGAAATTGTGCCTGACAAAAAGGCATATTAAAAGTGTGCTTGGTAGAGGGGCATCTTAGAGGTTCATCCGGTAGGGGCGTCTTAGAAGTGTTCCCACTAAGGGACAGCTTAGAAGTGCACCCGTCGAGGGACATTTTGGAGGTACATCTAACAAAAGGGTGGCTTAAAAGTGCATTTGACGAAGGGGCATCATAGAGATGTGCCCGACAGAGGGGCATCTTAATGGTGTGCCTTACGCAGGATGCACTTGCGGAGAAGGGCTGTCCGTAGCATTGATGCATGACGTGGGATTGAGGAGATCACTCCTCCCTAGCAATGGTAGGTCTGCCCTCTCTTTTAAGTAGAGCATGTCCTCCTCTAGGAGGAGGGGACTCCTCCCTAGGGAGGGCAGGTCCCTCTCTTAAGGGAGGAAAGCTAGCTGGCGCTGTCCCCATGCCAGGCGACTAGGGAGCACTGACTTGCTATTGTGACGGAGGTGAGCTTTGAGGCATCAGTGTAGAAGCTGGTGGTATTGAAGCGTGTAGCGTCGGAGTTGGAGCGCCAACTTGGGCGGCAGATTTCACCAAAGATTGCGTCAGAGATTTTTTGGCTATAAGAGATGAAGCTAGAGTGGAAGCAGGACTGAACTGTTACTTTCTTAGGGTTTCTCCCCCTTTGGCCCATGATGGCCAGATTCCCCCCCCCTTTTCTTTGCCGCCGTAGGTGACTTTTAAGTGATGTGAGGCCTTGCCTGACCATACCCTCTTTGGGCTATCTCCTCTCTCTTTGAATTATCAGTCCCCCCCCTTCTCTATTGTAGTGAAGGGATACTTATAGCTGGCGAAGGCAGTTGTCGACAGCTTGGAGTGTTGAATTGTCACGATGATTGAGGGTGCTGGTTATACCAACTACTACTTCTCTGTGGGGATCATTTCCCTTTTCGAGAGGATCGTGGAAATTGATCTGCCAAAGCCGTCCGTTCCGAGGTGGTGTTCCTGTGCTGCAGAGTTATGGGTCATCATCTATTAGGCCTCTACATCAGCCTGTAAGCCCAGATCTTGAACTGGCCCACTATAACTGTACCCATCAAAGATCAATGAATAAATATCTTTTGAAATTGATTATTGATATTGAAAAAGTTATTTAGCGCAATTATTTAAGATATTATTTGACTTGAAAGAATTATAAATATTTATTTATTACACATCTGTATGTTGAGTGACATAATTATCAATAATCATTTAGATTAAATA
>JAODPA010029018.1:0-12576 GCA_025585075.1 Nepenthes mirabilis
GGCGCTAGTCTAATTGATCTAAATATCCTCCAAAATTTTATAGTATTTAATTAATTTTTATCACACTTAATTTATCAAAAATAATAAATGAATCCAATTAAATTAGATAAAAAAAATTCAGGATATTAGACTCTATTTTTTAGCAAGGAAAATTTTCTTTCACTCAACTCTAGCCTTGACAAATCTTAGAGCATAAGTTTATAATAGGTTGCTAGAGAATTTGCTGAAGTCAAGCTTCAAAGCTTTCTCACTGATGCACGGCAGAGGTCACCTTTAAGACTCCTTCCGTCACTTATGATGTTGCACATCTTAACTTCGGGAACATCAATTTAGAAGTTAAAATTGGGGGCAGCAGTAATAAGGCTGAAGGCTATTGGAAATATTACAGCTTTATCTCGGGTATCTTATGGACCTCGGGCTCTAGTGTGTCGAAAGACAAACCTGCATCATTCTCCTCTCCCTCGGAAAAGCTTGCATTCAAGTTTAAAAGTATTGCATTTTCCTAATACTCTGAAGGGATCTGTGAGAGATTTTTAGATTCAATTTTATATTTCCAACGTTCAAAATATTGGATGTACACACTCTTACAAGCGACAATAATTCATGGACTAATTATTTCAAAGTAGTATTTGACTTAGGGTTTGGGCGGGGCACCCGTGTGACAATCAAATGAAGATAGGGGTCTGTGTTGGGATATATGTTACTTCCATGTGGGGTTATATTAGATTGGTAGAACGACATATTTGGCCATATATGCTTGGGTACAATACTGAGGAGAACTATTGTTACTTGCGCGCGGGGCGATATGACCTGATGACAAAATATTAGTCGGAGTGAAATGATTGGCTAGGGTAAAGAAAATGTCAGAGTAGTTACACTAGGCAAGAGTGGTGAAATGCCGAAGTGGTCACACTTAGGTTAGAGTGGTGAAATTATTGGAATGGTTACACTTAGCCAAAGTGGTGAAATTGCCGGAGTGGAACCCTTAGCCGAAGTGGTGAAATTTTCGGAGTGGAATATTTGGCTAGAGTAGTGAAATTCTAGAGTGGTTCGGCGAAGCAGGAGTGATAAGGCTAATTTGATCCATGATGCAAAGACGGGCTGAGTGCTATCTTTTTGGAAAGCTGATCCTTGCACAAACTATATACGACTTTTCAATAACCATCCATTTATTATAACACCTACAAATGATTGATCAAAACCCAATGTGACTGTCATCGTGGCCATCATCTTCCACAACCATTTGGTTGGGTGCGTTACTATCTATCGTGTGACTTTGCTTCCATAATTTCTATCACACGTTCTGATTCTTCAATCAAAGAGGCTCTCATTTTGTTTATCTTTTTGTGGGCAAGCATAGACTATGTGCCTAACCGATTTCTTCGATGAATTTTTTTATGGTTTTAATATATTGGGTAGCCAAAATCCAAATTTGTTTGTTTTCCTTGCTTATCCAAACATTAGACAAATTTGTCATGACCAATTACTTAATCCACAGAGGGCAAACTTTTAGCCTCTTCTGATTTCAGATGGAAAGGAAGTCAGAAGTGCTTTTCACCAAACATTTCCTTTATTTTTATCCAAATAATTACCAAGTGATGTCCTCTTCTTGTACGACCGTTTTCGTATCATTGTAACCAAATCAAGGTGGCTCTTTTAAGTTTGCTGGTGGTGAACTGCATTTTTCCATCTTCCATCATATTATTCTATTCAAAATAAGAGTATGGTGAGGTGATCCAGATGGCATAGGTTTCAGGATCAAACCTACCATTAAAATAAAAAATATCTATATGGGTCAATGGCACGTGTGGCTACCACTCAAAAATGGGAGAGGAGCTAGAATTCGTCCAAATTTGCTTCTTAAGAGTCTTGAATGGTACAATGAATCATCAGTTTTTTGACATGGTAGCACTTCAACGTTCCTGGCTTCGTAGTTCTCTTGCAATAACTTTTCTAATATAATTTGATGCAGGACAAAAGATATAGAAATTGATAAACCAAAGAGAAAGACTGATAAATTGAAAGATTTGGAAGCACCTGACAAGTAGTGGGGGAAGCTTAATAGTAGTGGCAGATTGTATTGAATGGATTGGTAGAAACTAATTCAAAAGCAAAGTTAATAACATGATAATTAAATCAACAGGGTATAAGAAAATGAATATGTTGAAATAGAGATTGAAAAAACGAAATATTTAATATATGCCATTTGACAAAATAATTGTCCCACAAGGGAGATTACAAAATGGAAAGGAACTTAACCTCCCTTTGATCTACCTAGATACTCTGCTCAAACTAGGACTTTGGGAATTACTCACTAATCGGAGGACCAAAGACTCCTTATGAGATAACACTCTTTTTCCTAACAAGGGGACTTTTCTCACACTCAACTCTAGTCTTGATAAAATTAGGAGCATCAATTTATATTAGGTTGCAAGAGAATTTGCTGAAGACCATCTTCAAAGCTTTCTCATTGATGCACGGCAGCTCAACCTTGGAACTCCTTCCCTCATTTATAATATTGCACATCTTAACTTTGGGAACATCTATTTTGACGTTAAGATTGGGGGTTGTAGTAACGAGGTTGAAGGCTGTCATGTTCATAAAACAGGAACCTCAGAACTAACTTTCAAACGTCGGAAAAAGTATGACTTTATCTTAGCTTTTTTTTGGAAACCCGAGATGTGGTGGGTCTGAAGGACATAGATGCATTAGAATCAATGGAGGGTATCAACAAAATAATTTTTTGAATGACACAGACTCTGATTTATGAAATAGCAAAATAAAGAATCTTTTGATAATCAAAACATTACAACTCCCAAAATTCACAATGCAAAAGTTGGGAGTCTAAATCCAATGAGGATTAGGCTTTTGAGTATGAATAAATTTGTAACAATATTCAATAATTTGTAGATGATAATATCTACAATTATATCCATTACAAGAAACACGCAAGAGCATTATGGAAAAAACTCAAAGTATTTTATGGTTCAAAAACCATCAATAACAAATTGTATTACTTGATGAAGGGGATATAGTTGAAATACCAAGAAGGGAGTGTTGTAATCAACCATCTAATGAATACCTAGGTAGCGTTGATCAATTATCCGGTGTAGGTATAATTTTTGATTGTGTATTGATAAATTTGTGGTTGTTAAACACTCTAGTAAATTCTTATAAAATCCATTAGATTTCCAATACTAATTCTATCCCAATAGTGTTGTGACCTTGGAGATTGATAAGGGTGCAACTCTCTATGAAGAAATGAAGAGAACATGATTGGGATTTTTATCTTCACATCTATAGGAGTTTGTCTTGGAGTCTCATAGAAAGAGTGAGGGGAAGGACTCCAACTCGAGTGAGAAAAGTCAGAGCAAATTAAGATTGAGAAATTAAAATCTCAAATGTTATCATTTTGACAAGTAGGGTCACATCAAGTAACAATCTTACAAATGGAAGTGTGAGAATAGAGAAGGCAGCAAAAGGAAGACCCATAAGACTCGTGACGAAGAGAAAGCTTATATTATGGCAAAATTCAATCTTCTAGTTATATGTGAGGAGGAAGCAATCTATGTTGTTAATCATGAGGCAAGTTGGGTGATTGACAATGGAATATCACTTCATATGACGTCCTAGGGATAGTTCTTTATATTCTATATGCCCAATTATTTTTGGGGTAATAAAAATGGGCAACGACAATTTGTCACAAAGTGTGGGGGCATGGAGATGTGTGTTTGACCATTACCTCTGGCACTAGGTTGACTTTTATGGATATGTAATATATTACAAACATTTGGTTCAATTCAATATTGGCCGAAAAGTTTGAGGATAAAAGATATTGTCAAACCTTCTATAAGGGTTCATTGAAGCTTACTAGGGAGTCTCTAGTGATGACATATGGTAAGAAATTATCAAATTTATATGTGTTTCAATCCGGTCTCAAATGATGATGCGAATGTAGTTAACAAAGGTGAATTATCCAAGTTGTTGCACAAGTGATTAAGCTATAAGAGTGAGGAGTTGAACTGTCAAGTAAAAAAGAGCCTCCTTTTAGGAGTGAAAATGACTAGATGGAAGACTTTCTCCCACTACATGACTGAAAAGTAGATAAGGGCTTCCTTTCATAGAAATTCATCAATAAAGAATGAGAGCCTTTTTGGGTTTGTACACATTGACATATATGATCTATTGAAGATAAAAGCTCTTGGTGGTACACATTATTTTATTACCATCATTGACTATTGTTTAAGAAAATTATGACAATATCCTTTAAAGTCAAAGGATCAAGCTTTTGGAACTTTCAATTAATTTTATTTGTTGGTTAAAAAATAAATGGGAAAGAAGTTAAATTATATTCAAAGTTAAAATATTGAAAAGTCCATTTGGCCCTTTGATTCATATTGTTTCTAAAAAGGCATCCTATACCAAAAAACTCTATAAAATTAAATAGAATTATCAAAAAAATAAATAAAACGTTGATCGAGAAAATACAATATATTCTATCACAAACAAAGCAATTTAATAACTTGTAAGGGTAGGGTTTGAATAACATGGCCCACGTTAACAATCTTTTGTCAAGTATTCCATTGAATAGGGATTTTTCTAACAAAGTGTGGCTTAGGAAGAAAGTCATTTGTGATCATTTTAAGGGTGTTCAAATGCAAAGTGTACATTTATGTCCTAAGGGATGAGAGAAAAAAGTTTAACGGTAAAATAAGGAATTACATCTTTCTTAATTATAATGAAGTTGAATTTGGCTACTAGTTCTATGATTTGGTAAAAAATAAGCTTGTAAGACAGAAGGATATATTTTGTGGAAGAAAAGACCATTAAAGATATTTACATGGCCAAGAATGTGGCTTCATACAACAACAATTGCCTATTGAACGTTGATCCTGCACTGGTGACTCCATAGCCCATTGAGGTGGAGGATAGCTAGCATACGGGAATTCTCTTACCTATGAGGAGGCAAAGGATGAGCGTGATGTTGCTTATGATGACACTCACTATGACATCTCTGAACCTACAATGGCCATTTCACTCTAATGATCTATGAGAGATCGACATACATTGACTGCCTTTCAACTAATGAGTATGTATTACTTACTTATAGTGAAGAGCTAAAATACTTAGATGAAAAGATGGAGGATGAGTGTAAGGAGTGGATGGTTGCTATGAGAAATGTGATGATATCTTTATATGAGAATCACACGGTTGTAGTGATAAAGTTTACTAAGGGAAAGTAGGTACTCAAAAATAAATGGGTATGGTGAATAAAGTTTGAAGAAGGCAATCAGTAATTGAGGTATAACGAAAGTTCAGCTGTGAAGAGATGCAATCAACACAGGGGCATTAATTTTAAGATCTTTTCTCCTACGGTGAAGATATCCTCTATTCTTAATGTGCTCAATGTAGCAGCATGTCTTGATCTTGTGGTAGAATAACTCGATGTGTAGACGATATTCATCCATGGCAACTTAGAGTAGAAGAATTACATGGAGTAACTGGAGCGATTCAATATTAATATGAAGGAGTACGTGGTGTGTCATTAGAAAAAAAAAAAAAGCTCTATAGCCTCGAGCAAGGGCCAAGAAAATGGTATAAGAAGTTTTAATTCATCATAAGGTGTAAGGCTATCAGAAGACGACTTCGTATCATTACATTTTTGTATAAAGGTTCTTTGAGGGAGAATTTGTGATCATTTTACTCTAATGTAAATGACATGTTTATTATTGGGAGCAACATTTTCCAAATTAGTGAGATAAATAAGCAATTGAGTAAGCCTTTCACCAAGAAAGACTTGGGTCTGATAAAATATATACTCAATATATGAATGTTTTTTTGCAATTGAAAGGTGAAAAAATTATGGATGTTCTAAGACAATTATATTGACAAAGTGCTTTAACACATCACTATGAAGAATTCCAAGCCAATTAGGACTCCTCTTGCCAATTACTTCAAGTTTTATCCAATCAAAGTCCTCAAACGAAGGAAGAGAAAGCTAAAATGAGTAAGGTTCCTTATACATCGGTAATTGATAGTTTGATATATTCCATGACGTATAAGATGCCAAATATAGCTCACACAATGGTAGTTATTTGCTTCTTTTGCAATCTAGGGAAAAAATATTAGTTCGAAGTAAAATGGATTCTCATACCTCTCATACTTAAGGGGGCTCTTCTAGATTATATTTGTATTTTGACAATGACAAGCCCATTTTGTTAATTTTATGAATGCCAATGTGGTTGGTCATATCGATTCTAAGAAGTTCATTTTGAGGTATTTGATCAAGTTCGTAGATGAGCGACATCTTGGCAATTGATGTTACAAAAGTGTGCTACCCTCTCTATCACTAAGTCCAAGTTCATAGCACGTGATCGAAGCAAGAAACAATATGCATAAAGAAGTTCATCCATGAGATCAGCTTCAACCAAGAGAGATATTTGTTACTTTATAATAGTCAAAACACAATTTATCTTTGCTTGAACTCATTATTTTATTCCTGATTTAAGCACATTAATACAAGATATTATTGGATGCGAAATGTATTTGATTTGAAGTTATTGACACTAAGTAAGGTTAAGACGGATAATGGTAATTCAAACAGGTTGATGAAGGTGGTGTAAAGAACAAAGCTTGAAATGTGTCGAGAGGTAGCCGGAATGGTATTGATCCCCATAAGTTTATGATGGAAAGCTTACTAGCATGAGTCAATCTCTTATGAGTCCTATACCAATTGTACATATTTATTCTTTAATTCATTAGCTTGCTATATAAAGCTTAGCACATGGTTTAGATGATCCATGCTCGAGTGACCAAGGTTCTTCAACTAGTGGATTGGACATCACTTGGTCTATGCATGTTGGCATGCTTATGCTTGAGTAGTAGTAGCCTCCGTGCATTGAGGAGCACTTGTGGAGGTGCGTATACATAGGTAGCAATAATGGACACTCCTAAGGGGCGGATTATAGGGCTCTTATGTGCCAATAGTAGAAGGTGTCTACATACAAAATTTATATGTGATGTTCAAATGATAAGGCTATGTTTGAGTTAGGGTTCAACTGCCAGCATCTAACATAAAAATTTCAATAATTTTTAGGGCACTTATTATGAGACATTCAAATAGTTTGGGTAGCCGAATAGTGAGAGAAAGAGAGAGAGAATAAGAAAAATATATTTGTCAATCATTCAAGTTTTGAATCTTATTTGGAGTAAGATAAAAGATTTGTTATTTATTAAAATAATTTATCTTATAGTAGTTGCCACCAAAAATTTCAAATCAAAATCCGAAGAATTGTAGGCTTTTCAACATTAGTAAGTTTGTTGGCATATTTGATAATTTATTAATGATAATATTTACAATTATATCTAAAATAAAAGCATGTAAGGGTACTATGGAAGAATGTCAAACAACTTTATGCTAGGAAAACGGACAATAGTATATTGTATTATTCGATGAAGTTTATGCAAATAAAGTATTGGGAGGAGAATAGCTGATTATCTTAACGTGTTTTAAGATAATGTCGATCAATTATGTGGTATGAGCATAAAGTTTAATAAATTGTTAGGCTTGTAATTGTTGACTATTCTATTGAATTTGTGGAAAGTCATCTAGATTACGAATGCCAACATTGGTCCTAACAGCATCATGACTATAGAGATAACTAAGGGTGCGTCTTTAATAAGAAGATGGGAACGAGGTCATAAGGCTCTACATCCTTGCATTCCAAAGAACTAGTCACGAAGTCACTCAAAACAAGTAATGGGAGAGATCCCAAGTTGGGTTAGAAAAGTCAAAACACATCAAGATCAAAATATCAAAATGTCGAGTGTCATCATTAGCATAAAGAAAGGACATAAAAAGAATTATTGCTATAAGTGGAATTGAGGGAATAAAATCGGTAGTAAAAAGAAGAACAAGAAGAATCGAGATGACGAGAAAGCTTCCATTGTAACCAAATTCAATTTTCTTTGTGTGTAAAGAATAAATGATTAACACGGCTAACCATTAGACAATCAACGTGATCGATAATTGGTGTATTACTCCATGTGACATCAAGGAGATATTTATTCATTTCTTATACTTTAGATGATTTTGGAGTATTGAAAATAGAAAACGACAATTTATCAGAAATCGTGGTTTGTGGTGACATTTGTTTGATTATCTGCAATGGCACGAAATTGATCATGAAAGATGTTTGATGCATCTTGAATATTCAATTAAATCTTATTTTAGCCTATAAGCTCAATAATGATGGGTTTTGCAACACTTTATACTAGGGATCTTGGAATCTTACTAAATGCTTTCCTGTAATGGCATGTGGAAAGAAGTTTTTTAGCTTGTACATATGGCGAGCATTGGTCTCAAACAGAGACATAAATGTGGCTATGGAAGATGAGTCTACAGAGTTATGATACAAGTGACTTAGCCACATAAGTGAGAAAGGCTTCAATTGTTCAATGAAAAAAAATCTTCTTCCAAGTGTAAAGGTGGCAAAATTGAAGGCGTATTCTTATTATATGGTTGGATAATAATAGATAGTTTCATTCCATGAAAACTCATCTTCAAAGAAGAAGAATATTCTTAAGCTCATTCACACTAACATACACAATCCTTATAAGGTACAAACTCTTAAAGGCACAATTTATTTCATAAGATTTACTAATCATTACTCCTAAAAATTGTAGGCATATCCTTGAAGATGAAATATTAAAACTTGATGTCTACAAGCAATTACATGCCTTGGTCGAAAGGTAAACTAGGAAAAAGTTGAACTGCATCTATAGTGATAATAGAGGAGAATACACTAGGCACTTGACACATATTGTTGTTCACATAGGATTTAATAGCAAAAGGTCCCATCAACAACAATTCAACTAAATGGTGTGGTTGAGAAGATAAATCATACATTGATTGGGAGAGTTTTATGTGTATTTTTAGAGGCATAGCTCCTCAATTCATTTTAGGGGGAAATCTTAGATGCCATAACTCATATGATTAACCCCTATCCTAATGCTGTCCTACATAGTGATATGCTGGATTAGATGTAGTTTAGAAAGGAGATATCTTATGGATACTTTTATATATTTGGGTGCAAGTCCTTTATCCATATTCTAATGGATGAAAAGTATAAGCTTGATGCAAAGATATAGCAACGTATTTTTCTCAACTATATGGAAGATAAATTTGACTGTTGGTTTTATAATATGGTGAAAAAGAAACATATGAGATCTAGAGACACGATGTTTGTTGATAATGAGACTATTAAGTATATCAATAAAGTGGAAGGGTGATCTCCTATGATAAGGACTGCCTTTAGGATATGGATCCTATGCTATTGACATCGATGCAAATTCAGGTTGATGAAGATGTTTAGGGTGATCGTGGATGCGATGGAGATAGTTAGTTATATTCTAACATTTGACGCAGTGGATTATGTTGATGATGATGCTTATGATAATATTTATCATAAAGCTCCCGAACCTACACCGACCATCCTACTTTGACAATCCATAAGAGATTGATGTCCTTACACATGCCTATTAGCCGATGAATATATATTACTTATCAATAGTAGAGAACGAAATTCCTTTGAAGAAGTTGTGGAGAACGACCAAAAAATAGAGTAAATGGCTGCCATGTAAGACACAATGAAGTCTTTATATAAAAATCACAATTTTAGCTCACTAAATTGCTTTAGGGTAAACGAGCACTCAAGAATAAGTAGGTTTTTCGCTTGAAATCCAAAAAAAATAGCCATTAACCAAGGTATAAGGTAAGATAAGTTGTGAAAGGGTTTGGCTGATAGACTAGCATTGATTTTGAGGATATCTTTTCTCAAGTTGTGAAGTTGTCTTCCATTTGAGTTGTTCTTAGATTAGCTGTAAGCATTTGATGTAGAAGTCAAACAACTTGATATATAGACGATGTTCCTCCATGCTAATCATGAGTAGGAAATCTACATAGAATTTCTAGAGGGTTTCTAAATTGAGGAGAATGAGCATCAAATATGCTACTCAAAGAAGAGACTTTATAGGAGAAAGCAAGCCTTGGGACAATGATACAAAAATTTTGAATCCGTGATGGTGAAATAATGTCACTGGAAGACTATGTTGGACCATTGCGTGTTTGTCTAAAGATTTTCAAAAGAAGACTTTGTTATCTTGTTACTTGATTTGGATGATATACCTTTGGACAAAATGCATCCAAATTGGAATGTTGAAGAAGTAATTTGGGAAGTCTTTTGCAATGAAAGACTTGGGAGTCAACAAAGCAAATTCTTATTCTAACAATATTCTTAAACCAGAATGTGAAGTACCTTTAGATGTCCCAAGAGAGCAACATTACAGAAGAGCATTAATAATTGAACGTGCAAAAGTCCAAACTAGTTAACACTCTACTTACAATTATTTTAAGTTGAGTACTTAACAAAGTACTTCTTAATAGGATGAGAAGGCTAACATGAGACATATTCCTTATTCTTCGACCACTAGAAAGTTAAATGTATACTAAAGTGTGCACAAGATCAAACATAACACATGTTGTTGCAACCATTGGTTAGTTCATTTCTAATCTCCAAAAGGAGTATTGTAAGCGCCCCGAGCCTGAGTCACCTGACCCGACCCGAGACCGCTACGCGGAAACCCAAAATCATAAATGATCTCATAAATGCATCACTAAATAATATATATTGGTTTCTTTATTCTCGTAATAAATGTTCTAAATACATTAATTGCTTATGAAAATTTAAACTCTGGGAATATAGTTCCAACAATAAAACTTTGATAAATAAAGTTAACTTTAAGGCTTCTAGTCACAAGCTTCTCATCTCAAGATAGTCTCTATTCTGAAATTTTTCAACCACAACTTGATTCCTTCTAACCTGTCATAACTTTACACTAGAGCCAATAAAAACGCAAGGGTGAGCATAAGGCCCAGCAAGTAATTAAACAAAGAAATAATAGAATACAATAGGGCATCTCGGAACATAGTTACATAGATAATTATCCGAAATTCAACAACATGTCGTATCCACGACTCAAAGCCAT
This sequence comes from Nepenthes mirabilis, assembly GCA_025585075.1. Lineage (NCBI taxonomy): Eukaryota > Viridiplantae > Streptophyta > Magnoliopsida > Caryophyllales > Nepenthaceae > Nepenthes > Nepenthes mirabilis. The sequence continues at coordinate 11,047 of JAODPA010029018.1, forward strand.
ATGACAACAAGCTTAAGGATGCAAATTGGATTCCACCGAATCCGAGTAACAATCACGACATAGGTTCCATCGAACCCTTCACAAATGAGGTCCCAAATATACAAGATATTACGAAAGTCTCCTAGGACCTTATATATCACTGTGAACCCTCAATTCATACACCCGTCCCACTGCGGGTAACCTCGAGGTTCCGGTGCTCGCAAGTTTGACAAGCGACCCTATGGTCTCATGATACTTGCCAGCCGTAGTGTACAAGTACCGATCAACACTCTCGTTATCCCATCGGATAACTTTTACATATTCTGTGATCCTCTGATCCACAGAATATTCACATCATTATCAAGTCAAACCCAGCACCACCTCGGCTCGATATCCACTGATATCTCACGATCGGTTCACAGGATTATAAGCATCCATCCAAACAACCTCAACCTCCGGAATATGGATTCAGTATCAGAAAAGTGCAGACTACACTAAGGTTCCGTAGCCTCCCATTCGACCCGACACCTTAGTGTTTTCGTACAATCTCCTCAACTTAGCCATAGAGTGCCAATAAAAGTACACACAACAACGAAGTTGACACAAAGAATATTTTGCCGGAATTCATCAAAGAAATACGGGAATATTCACTTAACCATCGGTCATTATTTTAAACATACCAACTCACATACATAGATTCACATTAGATTATCACACCCACTTGGGCCCAGCCCAACACACTCAAACACACACACACGCTTGGGCCTAGCCCAACACACACCACAACCCACGCACCTAGCCATTCACACCCACGTAGCAGCACATATGCTCCTGCACACTCTCACGCACACACAGCTTCATCAGCACCACACCTTCACTGCCAATGGCTGGACGCCTCAACAGAGCACAAAGCATTTTCCCCAATTTCATTTATTTTTACCATTTTGTTGCAGATTAACGAAAGGAAGGATACAGAGGGATGTTTTACTTGCAAACGAGAGAGATGTTTTACTTAAAAGAATAACAGGAAAGTTAATTGCAAACGAGAGAGGAGTCTTTACTTGCTAATCAAGAGAGAGTTTACTTGCCTGATGAACAGAACGATTAGGGTTAATGGCGGCGAGGGATTGACAGCGACGAGGGTTTGCGGCGACGGCGACGACGACATAAACTGACTACGGCAACGACAATGGCTTCAACGGCAGAAATCGGCAACATCGGCGGCTTCGATTGCAGCAAGGGTTTGTGATGGTGGCTCCGGCACCGATTGACAATGGAGACACTTCCTCCGGCAACGGCAACTACGGCTTCAGACGACGGCGACTCTGGAAACTTCAATTGCAGAGGCTCGGACCACCCCCACCACTATTGCACGCCTCAATTTATAACCCTCCTCAACGGTCTACTGATTAAATGAGGGCAAACGGAAACACCAGAAAGGGTAACGGAAGAGAAAGAGGGAGAGAGACAGAGAGAGCGAGAGTAGCTGAGAGGGAGAGGCGAGAAATGGGAAGAAGAATCAAGAAGGAAGTGGTAATAATGGTGGAAATT
>JAODPA010029040.1:0-12574 GCA_025585075.1 Nepenthes mirabilis
TATGGATTGGAATAGTTGGAAGTAAATTTATATATGTTATTAGTAGAACATGTGTCTATAATCTATGCATGTGCATTTGGTACACTTGAAATAATACTAATCGATTACGTGATTACTCCTGTATTTTATTGATAAAATCCGATAAAATTGTTCTTTGCATTAACCTTTGTGGTGTGTGTATATTTTCTTGGCACTCTATGGATAAGTAAAAGAGGGTGTATGAAGACTCTACGGTAACCGGGAGTATGGGAGTCCGTGAGACCGTAGAGTAGTCTATACTTTTTCGATACTGATTCCATTCCAAAGGATTGAGGTCGTTGATATTGAAAAGGGATGCTTATAACCTAATGACCATCGTAGAGAGTGATATCTGAGATATCATTGGCGTGGGGTATTGGAGATGGTATGAACATACTACGGGTGCAGCCTCTGAGCGGACTGTAGAGGTAGTAGGGATACCATGGATGACCTTGTTGTATTACCCAGCCATTGGGGGCGTAAATACACGGCCTTTGGTTCACTATGATAGAATAAGGTTTAGGGAGATTCTTATTATCTTGTACAGTGGTGACCTCAAATTGAGCTGATATTCATATTCTTATTATCTCGTACAGTTAGTCAAGAGGGATACTTATAACCTAGTGACCATCGTAGAGGATGATATCTGGGTTATCATTGACGAGGGGTATCGGAGATGGCATGAGCATGCTACGGGTACAGCCTCTAGGAAGATTTTAGGGGTAGTGAGGATACCATGGATACCAGGTAATCTCGTTGTACTCACCCAGCCGTTGGGGTCGTAAATACATGGCCTTTGGTACACTATGGTAGAATAAGGTCCGTGGAGACTGCTGTCATTCATACAATTGTGATATCATGTTGAGCTGATAATCAGATTCAACGGAATCCATGTTGCTTCATTGATACTTAGCCATTCACATGGCCTTCGGGTTGTGGACACAACATGTTATTGAGTCTCGGACAGTGGTTGATCTATTACCTGTTATTATTGATTTTATTTATTATTTTATTGTCTGGGATGCTTAATTATTCTTATCTATTGTTGATTATGTTTACTTGTTGAGTATTCAGCTCACCATTGCGTTTTATTGACTCCAAATTAGACAGATTGATATCAGGATCAAGGAGATCACGCGACTTTTGGGTAGCCACAAGATAGATGTGATATCAAAGTTTGAGATTCTCCGAATGGAGATTTAAAATTTTTGATTTAGTTATTGTTCGACTTCTGTTAGATTTTCTTTATGAGAATTGATATGTTGGGATATCGATGTCGTTTATTGAAGTTATGATTATTGCTAATATGGATGTTTAATTTATAATACATTTATGAGGATCATTGATGATATTTTGAAGATATTGAGTTAATTAATGATATGTAATTTTTGAAATTTGGGATGATTTAAGACTTTCACCATGATGGTTCGGGTCGGGTTTAAGGATCTGAGCTTGAGTCGTTACAGAAAGGATGCACCTCGGGCACGAGCACAATAATTCCAAATACTCTCCAAATTTTTATAATATTTAATTAATTTTTCTCACGTCCGAATTACCCAAAATTACCAAAAATAATAAATAATCCCAATTTAATCGAATAAAAATATTTCGGGATGTTACAAGACGAGACGACTGTTACTGGCTTTAATTGTGTGCAAACACAATCTATTCTTAATTATTTACCCCCTCCGCTTATAGGGTCTACTAGTTAGGTCCTTTACCAATAGGAAATAGATTTTCTATAATTTATAGAATTGAAACCGATTTCTATTTTCTAAAGCCTATCTTATCAATTTATTATTAATGAAGTATGATTACTCTAACTTCTGATTTCCAAAATTTAAGTGTTTCAATTTCTTGACAGTTTTGTAACTTTCTGTATCATATTCTGCTATAATTTTTGTAAATCATTGCTTTACAGCATTTATACTTTAACATACATTTGTATCCATTTTACTACATTCTATTCTGCATAAAAGTTTTACTGCATGCCTACATGTACCATATTGGGCCTCGACTCATTGTTTTACTGTTTTTTTCCCTCCAGATGAGATTGTAGAGTTAGTACTGGATAAAGTGTGATCTAAAACTTAGCTCGAAGACTTTGGAAATCTAAAATATTTTGAAGTTATCCAGGAGAAATAGTTGGATGTAAGACCTGATTTTGATATATGTTTTGTATATGGATCTTATGCCTATAGATTTTTGTGTATAGAATGTATGTGATGCATGTGATGAAACAGGGAATTGTGCTTCCGTAGGTTTATAGTTTTGCTTCTGCTATATACTTTCTGATTTCTGTACAGGTCCTAATTGTCATCTCTCATCTGAATTCTGATATAATCGGATTGTTGAATTAAAGCCATGGATGGCATCTGTGATCTTGTGAACAGATGTTGTAGAAAAATTGTTGTATAAATGGATAGTTCTGTGCATGTACTTATTTGTTATATAGGTTTTGTAAAGGTTTATATTTCTATTTAGCCCAATTTTACAAAAAATTCTAACCCATTTTTTCCTAGAATCTTGAGTGAGACTTCGGCTTCTATTCCTATTCTGAATGATGGAATTAACTAAGGGAAAAAAAACCCCGCTCTGTCACACCAGTAATGTAGGAAAGCATAATCCTAGAGTTTCTTCAACAATATCAGGGCTTATTGTTATAATCCTTAAATAGTTTGATTCGCTTGTGATCTCATCAGGTTCTACCATAACATAATTATGTTGATTCTCAAAATTATTAAATTAGAGTTAACTCTGAGGTAGTTCCACATATTCGCAAACAAAAATTTCTAATATTAGCTATCAATCTCAACATTCACTCTCCCCGAATCATACTGAGATCTACCTATTACAGCCTTTAACTTTTAGGTTCATAAGTCTTTAATTTCTTCCCAAAGCATTAACCACAATTCCGTAAGGCAAAATCTCATCACAAGATCTCAATTTTGGGTGAAGCAACTTTCAACCCAAAGACTTCTCCCCCACTTTTCTTGTGGGTAATTACTTCATCAATACATAATTAACAAAATTCTAATCCTTCTCAAGAGCATCACCATTTATGTTACATTACCTGGCCCGTTTGTTAATCCTGCTTTCTAGAGGCCTTAAGGTTCCTTCAATAGCTTCTAACCGATGCTCTTCTGATTCTGCACAAATCCTGAGAGATTAATGTCAATTTTAATTGCCTCCAAATACATGCATTCCTCAAAACTTTTATAATTAGATTCTCGACCTGCCATCTACCAACTTAAAAGGGGTAGCCACATTTTCTAATTAAACTTAGCACATATCCTTGATTCGATTGGTCTTACTTCTTACTCAAAGTTCACAACTTTATTACAGGGTACTTCATTTTCTCAATTACAATTTACGCCGACATCCTTAAGTACCATTCCAACTTCCGAAAGGATCGATAAAACCTAAAATCTCAAAGAGGTCAACATCTCTGAGGTAAAATCCATAATTTCTTGATTATAACTTGCATAAAACACAACTGAGACAATCACTCTATTGCCAAGCCAATCTTTTTATTCCAATCAGACCACTAAATTTTCATAATAATTTGATTAAAACCCAAAGGCCTTACCGTTCGATCAACCTCAAGCAAAATCACAAGGGTTCTCCTTTCATATTTTCACAACTATATTTGTTACGATAGCGGGACCGGTTCGTAGTGCTCCTTCACCTGTCTTACGGATATTTTAACCTCAAAGACTCCCAATCATTAAATCATTAATTTTTGGTTATTTTAAAGTCCACCAGATATCCTTATCGATTATACTTAAATCCTCAAGATTATTTCTGACCTCGACATAACCTCAACAGTAGCTTTATTCGTCAGTCAGATAGGCAATTCTTCTCTTTAACAGTTTCCTCAAATTTTTGTATTCACTTAATAACTCTCCAAGTATGGCCTAATATGCTATCCATAGCACACACACCTCATTACATAACTGGCAAATACCAACATATCAGCTCCATTACCTCATTTGCAACTTATCTGATATGTTAGCGTAATTACAATCAAGATTATTCCTTTCAAATCAACAATTCAGTTGGGGCAATTTGCCGACTAGATCATCATAATATCCTATTAAGGTTAATTCATTCACAAACCCAAACCGGACATCAAAATTCGTAATTCCTTCAAACAAGGGTTGTCCCTTAGGGATTGACGTTATTAGATTCTATTCTAGAATTAGGAACACAGATATACTCCTTCTCTTGTCATCCTTAGCTGGCCTCAACACAGCCTCAGAAGATTACTTAGTAGAAAATCAATTAGATCTTCGTCGTTAAGGAACGTCTCTAAATACCGTATCAAAGTTCCTCTGATTACGAATGAACCAAGAAAACATAGACAATATATGGATTAAAAGTCCCAAATAATGCATATACTGGGATATCAATATTAAAGGATATCACTTTCCACCATGACAGACATTACCTTGATACGTATACTAGCACTGTGAAACCTCAGTTTCAGGTACCGGACTTCCTTTCTATCCATCCCGAGAGAACATAGGAAATCCTTTATCATGTGATCAAATTATCCCAAGTAAAACACTCTCTTAAAAACTTCTTCTCAATAATTTTTTTTCCATAGCAGGACCACAACATTTCTTACAATATCTTTTTATTCTTGAAATTTTTACCTAAGGTAATCTTCACCTTTTATCTCATTTGAGGCAATATTAACTTATCTTCTTTTAAGCATCTGATTATTGTCAATACCACCAACACTTTCGGAATCCACAGGATTCACATCTTATCCTTAAGCAATCAATTCTATTCCATCCGTCATATCTAACCCTGAGGACCTTGTCCCAAGGCCGATTGAACTTATCTTAAACTAAACTAACTACTTAGACCTTATTTAGGTACTATAACATTTATCACTGGCTCGGTACTTATTAGATTAAAAATCTTAAGGTGCTCCTAAATAATTTCTTCTCCTCATCCTTGCGGTTGATCAACACCCCAAGGAAAGCTTCTGTCTATAAGTCGTACTATTTCCTACGTCCACAAACATCTCAAGATCACTAACCTCAAATAATTAAGTTAGAGGGAATGGTTAAGATCGATGCATTTTGAAATTTAAATCCTTAGGGCCAAAACTTGAACAATCCCTCTAATCCTAACTATTTCATCTCACCTCAATATAAAATAATTCAACCTGAATCCTTAAACCTACGTCGATTGGTCTAAGCCTAGCCTACATTCTGTATCGATTAACCTAATCACTAAGTCCTGGTTCAACTCAATTTTCAACTTCAACAGATGCCTATACCTATTTATTCAGTTTGTCATAATCATTTTTTAAACTTCTGCATACGATTCAGATTATTCCTAAGGTATCTTATTTTCTCTAATACCAATTATAACGGAACGGTTTTTTTTTCCCTCAGATGATTTCATCATTACAGAAATAGGAACAAAAGCACAAGTCTCAACTTAAGGTTTTAGAAAAAAATGGGTCAAGTCTCCCCTAAAACTTGGCTAAACAGAAACATAACCTGAATAATATAATCAGTACATGTACACAACTATTCAAAATATCATAATTCTCCTACAACACACATTCACAGGATTTTAGATGCCATCCATGGCTCTAATTTAACAACCCTATCCACTATACCAGAATTCAGACAAGAGATGCCATCTGAGACCTCTACAGAAATAAAAAAACATATAGCGGAAGCATCTATATCCTTAATAGAAACCTGCAGAAGTATAAATACTTTTTCATTAGAATATAAAATGCATCATGGCCATTAATACATAATTTTATCGACAATTAAGACATTTACAAGCTAAACCATAAGATTTTCCAAAAATCTTCAGGATGACTCCAAGGCTCCAAATCTTCCTTGCTAACTCTATCTAAGCCAACACGTCCGGTGTCTCCTCTAAGTCCTTATCTGGAGGGAGAAAATAGTAAAATAATGAGTCAAAACCCAACAAAGTACATGCAAGCATGCAATAAAACTTTCATGTAGAACAGAACGTAGTAAAACAAATACAATTGCATATTAAAGTATCAATACTATAAAATAGTGATTTATAGAAACTATAACATAACAAAATGTAGAAGATTATAGAACTGTTAAGAAACAAAAACAATCAATGTTTTTCGGAAGGTTCTGGAAAATCCGCTCAGGCGGCTGGCGAGCGCGGGAGCTTTCCGGAAGGTTCTGGAATATCCACTCGAGCGGGGCTCCAGCATGCAGCAGGCGGCTGAGCTTCTGGTTTTTCGGCTCGAGCGGTGCTCGAGCATGCATCAGGCGGGCTGGCTACTGGAAAATAGGCTCGAACGGGACTCGAGCATCCGGTGAGCGGCAAGGGTTTACGGGTGGTGTTTTATTCAACAAAAATCCCATGATTTTCATCAAGTACTTTTATATTTTATCTCATATTAATTCTATTGATGGGTTGGGAACCTCACAACTCTCCCCCACTTATAGAAATTTCGTCCCCGAAATTTAACTAGTGTTAAGGAGTAAATAATTTTGACATACCTTGAAAAAGATGGGGATACTTTTCCCGAATTTCGGCTTCTCTTTCCCATGTTGCTTCTTCACGGGAATGATTCCTCCATAATACCTTTACAAGAGGAATCACCTTTGAGCGTAAAGTTTGTTCTTTGTGATCAAGAATCTCCACCGGTTCTTCAACATAAGATAAATCCTCGTTGATAGCCAAGGGACTATAATCAATCACGTGCGTGGAGTCATAAACATATTTTCTCAACATCGAGACATGAAAAACATTATGCACCTCGGCTAGACTAGGTGGCAATGCCAATCGGTATGCCACTTCGCCAACTCGTTCAAGGATCTCAAATGGTCCGATGAAGCGCGGTTTTAATTTTCCCTTTACCCCAAATCTGGAAACTCCCTTCCACGGTGAGACCTTAAGGAAAACAAAATCGCCGACTTCAAATTTGAGCTCGGCCCTCCTTTGATCAGCATAACTTTTCTGCCGACTCTGGGCAATCTTCAGCTTTTCAAAAACCACTGCAATCTTTTCTGATGTTTCACGGATTACATCAGGGCCTAGCAAACGCCTATCTCCCATCTCTTCCCAGTGTATGGGTGATCGACACTTCCTGCCATAAAGTGCCTCAAAGGGGGCCATTCCGATACTCGCCTGAAAACTGTTGTTGTAGGCGAATTCGGCTAGTGCTAAGTGATCATCCCAATTTCCTTTGAACTCCAATACCGAAGCTCGAAGCATATCCTCTAATATTTGAATCGTTCGCTCAGATTGACCATCAGTTTGAGGATGATAGGCCGTACTAAACTTCAACTCCGTTCCCAATTCACGATGTAAGCTTTCCCAAAATTTAGAAACGAATCGTGGGTCACGATCTGACATAATTGATACCGGCACACCATGCAGTCTAACAATTTCATTGATGTAAAGATGTGCTAAACGATCACGGGAGTAAGTGGTCCGGATGGGAATGAAATGAGCAGACTTTGTTAGTCGATCTCGGTAACCCAGATCGCATCGTGGTTCCTTGGAGTTCTTGGCAACCCGGACACAAAATCCATTGAGATATCCTCCCACTTCGAACTGGGAATGGGCAGGGGCTGTAGTAATCCAGAGGGTTTCTTTCTTTCTGCTTTTAGTTGTTGACAAACAAGGCATCGGCCAACGAAGGTAACAATTTCCCTTCGCATGTTCCTCCACCAGAACATTTTTTCTTAGATCCTGGTACATCTTGTTTATGCTAGGATGGATTGTATATTTAGACCGATGTGCCTCTTTCATTATCTTCTCCTTAAGGTCTTTGTCATCCGGTACACATACCCGTTCCCGAAATCTTAAAATTCCATTAGCGCCTTGATTGAAATCAACACGGGAATCCCTACTGAGGTCGCCGGCAATATCTGTCAAAAACAGATCTTTCTTTTGTCCTTCCTTGATCCTCTGGAGGATCTCGGGTTGCACTTGCAAGAAGGATAATATCATTCGATTTCCTTTCATAAATCGTCGAATATCGTAGGACTTCAAGCAGTCTAGCATCTCCATTTGCTTGACTTGTAAACTTGCTACTAAACTGGTCCGACGACTCAGAGCATCTGCAACCACATTTGCCTTCCCGTGTTTATAAAGTATATCGCAATCATAATCTTTAAGAAATTCGATCCACCTTCGTTGCCTCATATTTAGCTCTTTTTGCGAAAATAAGTACTTGAGGCTTTGATGGTCGGAGTATACTAAGAACTTTTCACCGTATAAATAATGCCTCCATATTTTTAGCGCGAGCACCACAACAGCTAATTCTAGATCATGAGTCGGGTAATTTTGCTCATGGATTTTTAATTGTCGGGATCCATAAGCTATTACCTTACCCCTTTGCATCAAGACACAACCGAGGCCAAACTTAGAGGCATCGCAATACACCTCGAATCCTCCCAAATTATCAGGAAGGGCCAAAACAAGTGCTGAGGTTAAGCAATCTTTTAATTTCTGAAAGCTTCGGTCACACTCGTCGGTCCAGACAAAGCCTACTTCCTTCCTTGTCAGACGAGTGAGGGGTAATGCTATCTGAGAGAAATTTTCCACGAAACGGCGATAATAGCTGGCCATCCCTAAAAAGCTACGAACTTCCGTCACAGTCGTGGGTCGATTCCAATTGACCACTACTTCGATTTTCTGTGGGTCTACCGAGTCACCTCCATGAGAAATTACATGACCCAAGAATACTACCTTATCCAGCCAAAACTCACATTTCTTCAATTTTGCAAACAATTGGTGTTCCCGAAGGGTCTGAAGCACGATCCTCAAATGTCCCTCATGCTCTGTGTGACCCTCAGAATAAATTAGAATATCGTCGATAAAGACCACCACAAACTTGTCTAAGTATGGTTGTAAAACCCGATTCATCAGGTCCATGAATACGGCCGGGGCATTGGTCAGCCCGAACGGCATCACAAGGAATTCATAGTGTCCATACCTTGTTCGGAAGGCCGTCTTTGCCACGTCTTCCTGTTTGATACGGAGCTGATGATATCCGGATTGAAGATCAATCTTTGAAAACACACGGGCTCCTTGTAGTTGATCGAAAAGATCATCAATCCGTGGTAACGGGTACTTATTCTTGATTGTAATTTTATTTAGCTCTCGATAGTCGATGCATAACCTCAAAGTCCCATCCTTCTTTCTTACAAATAGGACTGGAGCACCCCATGGAGAAACACTGGGTCTAATGAAACCTATGTCCAGAAGGTCCTGTAGTTGCTGCTTTAACTCTTTTAGTTCGGCAGGAGCCATACGGTATGGGGCTTTTGAAATAGGTGCCGATCCCGGCACAAGATCAATCCCAAACTCAACTTCTCGATGAGGGGGTAGAGTAGTCAATTTATCGGGGAATATATCATCGAACTCACACACCACTGGGATGTCTTTAATTGACAATGCATGGCTTTCTTTCATAATAACATAGGCCAAATAGGCTTGACATCCACTTTTTAGCATATGACGGGTTTGCAGTGCCGAGATGAAGCTAGATGATTCCACCCGTCTGACTCCTTGAACGTGAAAAGATTCACATCCAGGAATGTCAAAATCAACCTTCTTATGAAAACAGTCAATGGTCGCATGGTTTCTGGACAACCAGTCCATACCCAGAATAACATCGAAACCATGCATATCAAGGAGAATCAAATCGACATTTAGGGGTAATCCATTTACCTCGACTACACATCCTAGATAAGAAACATCAGTAAGAATGGAAGATCCCATGGGTGTGGATACTGCCAAGGTATAGTCAAGGGATACGGGTGAAATTATAATTTGACGAGCTATTCGAGGAGAAACAAAAGAATGCGTGGACCCAGAATCAAATAATACTAAGCAAGAAATTCCACAAATACAGAGAATACCTTCTACCACGTCATCTGATGCTTTGGCCTCATTTGCAGATACCGCAAAGGCTTTTCCTTGAATAGTAGGCTTCGGGGCACGAAGCGTCGGCGGTTGAGGGCACTCTTTTGCTTTATGTCCCACTTGTCCACAGTTATAACAACCCCCAATCATTTTAAGACAGGGCCTATTCCCATGCATCTTCCCACAATGTTTACATGACCCTACCGATGCTTGGGAGGATGACGAGACCTGTCCACTCTTTTGATCAAAACTCAGCTGCTTGGGCTTTTTAGATGGTCTCTCCGAACTAGCTCGTGAGCTGGTGCTCATTCCGAATTTACTCAATGATCTTCTCTTGAAAAAGTCCTCTTTTGCAAGCTCTTGTTCACAGATTAAGGCTCGATCCAATACATCAGCATATGTTGTCAATTTGAAGGGGGCCAATTGCTTGCGGATATCATCCCGCAAACCCGATAGAAACTTCCTAGCCTTCTTCTCTTCCTCATCCACCATATAAGGAGCAAATCGTGACAATTCCGTAAACCTAGCATCATACTGTGCCACAGACTGATTACCTTGTCTTAATCGAAGAAATTCTTCTTCCTTCTAGATACGGAGGTTGGAGGGAAAATATTTTTCTAAAAATGCGTCCTCAAACATCTGCCAGGAAATCTCCCTCTCGAGAACACCTAAGGCTCTCTTTTTCATTTGCCACCAATGATGGGCCTCACCCTCGAGTCGATAAGATGCAAATAAAATCCGATCTTCCTCTGGGCATCGAATTACAGCAAATACCTTCTTTATCCTTTCTAACCATGTGTCTGCTTTAACGGGGTCTGGCTCCCCCAGAAACTCCGGGACCCTCTCTTGAACGAAGCGGTCATATGCAGATGGTCCTAGATTTGTAGGGGCTGGGTTTGGGATTGGAGCAGGAACGGGGGCGAGATTTCGCTGTCCCAAGGCCTCAATAACATCTGCCATTCGGCCCAACAGATTCATATACTCAGCCTCTCGATCTTGAGGCTGGTCATTGCCTTGAGACCTTCTACGTCTGGGTGGCATCTTTTACTTTGATGAAGATTGTTTCTGAAACAAAATCATTAGTTAGAATTCGGCTAGACTACGTAAATTTAATGACTAAGGTCTTCTATCCTAAGCTTCCGCAAAAGATTCGATTCAGTCCAATGGAATCTCCCCTCTCTGATACCAACTGTGACGGACCGGGTTATTTTCTTTTAATAACCCCTCCGTCAATAAATCTTTCTAATTCAATATTATAAATTTCTGGAGAAAATTGGGCAGAGTTCCATTTGTAACTTGAACGTTTACCAAAATACAAATACCTGTATGAAACTCTGCACAATCTTCACAAAAATATTCAACATTATACACAGGATCTCAGATCCACTAAACCCCTATAGTGGCATCGGCATCATAACTCAGGTATGACGTCGGCTGAGGTATAGATGCCAAGTATAAAAAAACCCATGCATTACCACAAATACAAACTGCGGAAGCATGATAACCATAGTATACAAAAATCAAAACCATTTATCTACAAAATTCCCATGTCATACATAATCCAGCTAGATCCTCGAGGCTTCTTCAAAATCCACGTCGCCTATCTTGCTTCTTTGTCCTACTAAGTCTCGTCAGGCATCAGAGTATTTTCATCTGAAAAGAGAGAGTACAAGGGTGAGCTTATCGTCCAGCAAGTGTAAACACATATCACTATCAAAAGATAAAGTCATAATGAAAACGATAGTGCGGTGGGGGAAAAGCATATAAAAGCGTGAAAGGAAGGAAATACTTAGAAGAATTAGTTTATCATTTATCATACTTTGGCACCTTTAATTCCCTTTGCACATGCTTTCTTAATTTACTTTAATCTTTCCGAACCAGGGCCAGTAGGTCGTACTAGCAAACGATGCGAGAGAACGAGGAAAGGATCATGATACTCCACATTATCTAAGGCCGTAAGGAATTATCTTTAACGACCCTCCGGGGGGTCGTGCACATCGTGCCATATCGTATCGCCCCATTCCCCTGGGGTACCAGGGCAGTCCTCGTTCTTCCACAATAGTATCCTAAGGCGTGACACGGACACCACCTGCTCCCATAAGCAGCCAGAATACGTGGCCCAAGTATTCTTCGGGTTTATACCGTGATGGACGTGTCAAACCATAGAATACTACCCGTCTAAGAGTCCATGGTCCTAGTTTCATGATTCTATTTCCATATTCATTTGAGGAAAAGTCCACCGTATCCCATGTATCGTATCTCCCGCCATTTGGGAGGTTCCATCATGCATATCACATTTTAGACTTCCCTCCGTTACTCATCGGTTTTCATTTCCCTTTGGAATTTAAACATTTATGATTACTAAAAATTAGAAAGGATTAGAACCTCTTACCGTTCATGAGCCAATTTCACCTCGAGGTCCTCCGGAGCCCGATTCATGTCAATTGATGCTTAAATTTCATGATTTCAAGCTTGCATTCACATATGGTTAGTTAGATATTTGTGAGGTTCCGGATTTGAGAACCCGATGATTAAGAGGTGATTAGTATGTTAATGATCAATACTAATCTTATGGGATGATTAAGGTTTGGTATCAGAAGAAAAATCGGGAAATTATCCGGGTCCGGGCTGCCGAAGCCCTGCCAGCAGGCTTGCG
>JAODPA010029051.1:0-12574 GCA_025585075.1 Nepenthes mirabilis
TATTACTGTGGATATCGAGTTTTCTCTTCGTCACCAAAATAATCGTGTCTTTTTATTATTGTTTATACTCGTTTATATTTTGTATGCTTGTTCTTATCATTAGCATTTAGAAATAAATATTCTTTCCGTGTATTGAATATTTAATTTTTACTACTTTCGCTATTTTTACTGGGGTTTGAACTTGATTGTACAATTTAGGACAAAAAGTCCTTTTTCAATATGTGAATGAGATTGTGAGGTTTCATGGAGTTCCTACCTCTATTGTGTCTAATTGGGATTCCCGTTTTTTCTTGAGGTTTCGAGAAAGTTTGCATAAGGAGTTAGAGACAGAATTAAAGTTCAATACTGTGTATTACTCCCAAACTGATGGCCAATCGAAGCGTACCATTCAGATTCTTGAGGATCTGTTGAGGGCGTCGGTGTTGAAAATGAAGGGGACTTGGGAGAGTTATCTGGCACTGGCTGAATTCACAAATAACAATAGTTGTCATGCTAGAATCGACGTGGCACCTTTTGAGGCTCTATATGAGAGAAAATATAGGTCACCGATTCATTGGGAGGAGATCAGAGATAAGAGGGTTTTAGGTCCTAAAATTGTGAAAGAAACTGCGGAGAAAATCAAACTGATATATGATAATTTAAAAATTGCTCAAAATAGACAGAAAAGTTATATAGATCAGAGGAGAAAAAAATTGAACTATGAGGTAGGAGATTTTGTATTTTTAAAAGTTTCACTGTCCAAGAAATGTTTCGATTTGAAGTAAAAGGAAAACTGAAGCCACAGTTTATTGGTCCTTTTGAGATTCTGGAGATAATTGGGAAGGTAGCTTAGAGGTTGGAGTTACCACCAAGTCTGATGGGCGTAAACAATGTATTACACGTATCGATGCTTCGGAAGTATGTCCACGATCCTGCATATGTGATTGAATACAAGCCCTTGACTATCGATAAGGACTTATCCTATATCGAGGAGCCGATATAGATTCTAGATCAACAGAATCAAAGGTTATGTACTAAGACCATTCCCCTGGTGAAAGTACTATGGAGGAATCATTTACCAGAGGTGGCCACCTGGAAGCGCAAGGAGGAAATCCGAAGTGAATATCCCCGCTTATTTTCTTAAGGTATATAGCTCTGTCTAATTTTGAGGATGAAATTCCTTTAAGTGGGAAAGAATATGAGATCCCGATTTTCGAAACGTGATAATTAGGGATTTATTATATGAATAAAATTCATGTTTAGGCTTAATGATGCGGAAAAATTTGGTACTAAGGAAAACTATGGTAAAAAGGGGCAAAAGAGCGCAGGGCGCTCCCATTCAAGTGCTGCTCGAGCGCCTATTCAAGCGCAAATTTGCGGGTGCAGTGCCCCAGGAGCCGCTCGAGCACAACAGGAGCGGCCTCCTTGCGAGCAGTGCGTCGAGCACCGCTCGAGCGCATTTTTACGCGTGTAGCACTTGACCAACACTCGACCAGCACTCAAACGTTGGTCATGTGAACCCACACGTAGTTCTTTTCTCCCGTGTTTTAAATGGGGAATTTGGGATTTAGAGCTCATTTCTCCAGCAGCACTCAACCAAGAACGAAGGGGAGAGGAGAGGAAGGGAGAGAAGAGAAGAAAAGGGGAAAAATCTCCCATTCAGCTCCGATGAGAACCACGGTAACTGTAAATCGAGCTCAAGCAAGTGTATTCTGAACGTTATTATTTATTTTACAGTATTTTAATGCATCAAATATTGTATTTATACTTTAAATACATGGTTCTGCATGTTTATTGTAACTAGAGCCTGCTTCTGCAAATTAATCGAACAGATTTCATGTTTACATGTATATACCGCAATATCTGGCATCGATTTCATGAAAATGCACGTATTAAGTGTCCTTTTATCGTCTGATAATTTTGGTAAAACTCTAAGCACGAAATTGAAAAGATTTTAACTATTTTTACCCAAAATTTCTGTTATATAAAAGTTAACCTGTATTGAAATAAAACTCCTGGTGTAATCTATTTCTAAAAATTTTACACTAACTTATACTGATAAACCACTGTGGACTTCTGAAGCAAAACTGAAAGATTTTAGATCGTTACTGTGTATTTTAAAATAAACCTGAAGAGTTTCAAATTGTTTCTGTATATTCTGAAGGGAATCTAAAGGGTTTTAGATTGTTACTATATATTCTGAAAACTGACTGAAGAGTTATTGTGAAAGTCTAATTGATTTCGGAAACTGAAAAGGGTCTTCAGTTATGAAATAAGAAGAAAAAATACTTCTTATACTGTTATTTAGGACTCGTGACTGATATATAGTCAGGTTAAGTTCTTCGAAATGCCTTAAAATGTTATGGTGGTAATCGAAGATAACTCTATCTATGAAGTTATACGTAGTCCGCCCTTCCTTAGGGCGTTAACCTAGAGGATAGTTTATTGTTCCTGGCCGGCAACCCCCTGTTTTGGACTCCCATGAGAGGGGTTAGATCCCACGTAAAGGGATTTTCTGTTCCTATTTCTGGCCTTAGATTGTGTGAATTGAATACAATCTATCCTCGATTATTCATCCCCTTCGCTAGTAGGATCTACTGGTTGAGTCCTTTACTGTTAAAGAAGGGATTTTCTATAAGTTATAGAATTAAGACGGATTTTTGCTTCCTAGAGTCTGTTTTATCGATTATTATTAACGAAGCATGGCTATCTTTATTTCTGATTTTTTATGCTTGATTGTTTCTGTTTATCGACAGTTCCGTAGTCTCCTGCATTATGTTTCTGCGATAATTTTTATAAATTGCTGCTTTATGGCACTTATGCTTCAACACGCATCTGTATCCGTTTTACTGTATTCTATTATGCAAAAAAGTTTTACTGCATGCCTGCCCGTTTTACTGTATTCTGTTCCAAATAAAAGTTTTACTACATGCTTGCATGTATCCTGTTAGGTGTCGACTCACTATTTTACTATTATTTTCCCTCCAAATGAGACTATGGAGCTATTACCGGACGAGGAAAAGTGACTTAGAGCTTAATCTGAAGACGTCTAAGGATTTGATTTTTTTTTAGAATCGCTAAAGAGAAATAGTTAGATGTAAAGACCTGATTTTAATATATAGTTTTGTATATGGATTTTATACCTATGGATATTTATGTATATATCGGTTCTGTGTAGAAATGTATATGATACATGTGATGGATAGGAAACGATACTTCTACAAGTTAATAGTTCTTCTGCTTTATGTTTTCTGGATGTTCTGTATAGGTCCTAGATGGCATTTCACATATAAACTGTTAATATAGTATATGGATTGTTGGATTAATGCCAAGGATGGCTTCTGTGGTCATGTGAACGCGTGTTGTAGAAAAATTATGGTATAAATAGATAGTTGTATGTGTGTACTGGCTTGCTATACAGGTTTTATAAAGGTTTATATTTCTATTTAGCCCAATTTTAGGGAAAACTCTGCCCGTTTTTTTCCAGAACTTGAGTGAGACTTGGGCTTCTATTCCTATTCTGAAATGACAGAATTAACTAAGGAAAAAAAATTTGTTCCGTCACAAAACGGGTCCTAGATGGTGAAAATGTAATGTTTTTGTGCTGTAGGCCCGATGTGCATCTGATGAGCGCCCGATGAGCACCCGATTATAGCTCGAGTGCCCCTCGAGCGTAAAAATGTGAAGCTTGTGCTCGAGGGTGCACCCGGGATAAGGCGGGAGTGGTCCTGGCTACTAGCAGTGTGCTTGAGCACCGATCGAGCACTTCTCGAAAAGAATTTTGCTCATGCGGCCGCTCGAGTACCACTCGACTGGCACTTGAGTGCCGGTCACGAGTTTCGCACGTGCTTCCCTTCTTCTTTGCTTTTAAATGGGATGTTGTGGTTTTATTTTGGTGCAGCTCGACAGAACCAAAGAAGAGAAGAAGAGGAAGAAGAGGGAACAGAAGAAAAAAGAAAAATCTTCTGTCCAGTCTTGATCAGAGTAAGGGTAACTATAGATCGGGCTCAAGTAAGTGTACCTCGGACTGTATTTTCTGTTTTTACAGCTTTCTTGTATCTCAAAAATGGTATTTATGTTTTGAATACGTGGTTCTGTATATTTACTATAAATAATATATATTTCTCCCGATTAATCGGTCAGATTTTAAGTTTATTTGTATATACTACCGATTATACCTCTAATTTTATAAAAATAAATGTATTTAGTGTCCGTTTATCATCTGACAGTTTTAGCTAAACTCTAGGTACGAAAATGAAGGGTTTTAATAATTTTTATCCATAATTTCTGTTATATAAAAGTCAATCTGTACTGAAATAAAGCTCTTGAGGTAGTTTGTATCTGAAAAATTTTATACGGACTTACACTGATAAATTACTGTGGACTTTTGAAACAAATCTGAAGGGTTTCAAACTATTTCTATTTATTCTGAAGCGAAACTGAATGATTATAAATTATTACTGTATGTTCTGAAATTGATTGAAGAGTTATTGTGAAATTCTGACTGATTTCTAAAACTAAAAAGGATTTTTAGTTATGAAATAAGAAGGAAAAATATTTATGATACTATTAATTAGGACCCGTCACTGATATATAGTCATATTAGGTTCTCTGACATGCCTTAGAATATTATGGTGGTAATTGAGGATAATTCTGTCGATGGAGTTATATGTGGTCCGTTCTTTTTCAGGATCGTTCTTTTTCAGGACGTTAATTTAGAGGATAGTTAATGTTACTGGCTAGCATTACTGTATTGAATCCCACGAGAAGGAATGTCCCACGAGATGGGACTACTATTACCGGCCTTGATTATGTGCGTAACACAATCTATTCTCGATTATTTGCCCCATCTACTAGTAAGGTCTATTGATTGGGTCCTTTACTGATAGAGAAAGAAATTTTCTATAATTTACAAAATTGAGACCGATTTCTATTTTCTAAAGCATGTTTTACTGATTTATGATTTCTGAAGCTTGATTTCACTGAATTATGCTTTCTTTGCTTCCTTATACTTTTCTACTACCACTGTAATTGAGTACTCCCATGTTAACTGTTTATCTGCTCTTATATTCTATACAGAAGCACATTTTACTGACTTCTGATTTTCAAAACTCAATTTAATATCAATTTATACTTTCTCTATTTCCTTATACTGTCCTGACCTTGAATGCTTTCATGCTTTTGTAAGTTCACATAACTGTTCTGCATAATAGAATTTACTGCATTATGATTCGTAAGAAAGTTTTACTGCATACTTGTATGTACCTTGCTAGGTTTCAACTCACTATTTTCTCCTCCTCCAGATAAGATGGTGAGTTTGTACCAAATGAGAAGGAATAGCTAAAACTTAGTCTGAAGATCTTGAAAAATTTAAAGTATTTGGAGATCTTAAAAAGAGACAGGTAAATTGTAAAGACCTAATTTTTGATATATAGTTTTGTATATGGATCTTATACATATGGATTCTTATATATAGAATGTATGTGATGCATGTGATGAAACATAAATTGTGCTTCCGCAGGATTATAGCTCTGCTTCCACTATATGTTTTTTGGATTCTGTATAGGTCCAAGATGGTATTTCTCATTTGAATTCTGATATAGCGGATAGGGTTGTAGAATTAAAGCAATAGATGACACTTGTGATCCTGTGTATGTGTATTGTAGGATGCAAATTATGATATTTGGTTAGATGTGTGCCTGTACTGGTCTTATGATCACATTATGGTCATAAGTTTGAGGTCTAGATACTGTGTATGTTCTGTGCAGGCGTAAATAAGCAGGTTGTATTTTGATTTTCTATCTAGTTATAGAGGAGACTCTGTCGAAATTTCTGCATAAGTCTAAGGATCTAAATTTGTGAATTCTGTTCTGTATTTATTTGATGGAGAGTCCTATATGGATTATGATCCGTTCCATCACAATATGAGTTTGATTAAAAGAAGTGTCATGTTGGGTATGTAATTTCTTTGATATCATGAGTATGGTCCTGTAGAGGTTTGAGTGAAGGTGCAATTGGGAAAGACAAATTAAAATCGCAAGTGTGCGTTTCTCTTGGGCTTCGGTGAATCCGGCAAGATGTTCATTTAGTGTTCCTCGAGAACTGTAGCGTCTATAGGGCGTTTGGCCTAGGAGCAATCGGTATTCGTCAGAATGAGATATGCAAGGATAGTTCTCTAGGAATTGAGGGTAATCGTTGACCATGTCGTTGGGTTGACCTCTGATGGATCAAGTAAATTGCTGTAAAATGTGGTGCTTTTGAGATAAATTTAGGATTATGTTTTTGCATCAACGTATGTGGGTAGTTTCCCTTGGATAAGTGGGGGAGAAGTTTGTGATCAGAGTTACTCCACCCGTGGTATGAAGTTAGCAATTGAAGTCTCTCCTTTAAGGACTTATAGGTGTTGCTTTCGGAGATGGTTATTGTTTAATAATTTTAAGAGTCTGCATTGTGATGTCTTAGGAAGAGATGATCATATGGCAGTGCTAATGGATAAATCTCTTTAAGGATTGTAAGGATGAATCTCAATGTCCTTTAAGAAAGGCAAACATTAGTGCTGATGA
This sequence comes from Nepenthes mirabilis, assembly GCA_025585075.1. Classification (NCBI taxonomy): domain Eukaryota; kingdom Viridiplantae; phylum Streptophyta; class Magnoliopsida; order Caryophyllales; family Nepenthaceae; genus Nepenthes; species Nepenthes mirabilis. Next base: position 6,543 of record JAODPA010029051.1, read on the forward strand.
TTTGATGTTGGGAGTCTTTAGATTGGGTATGTCTTTGATGCTTCCTAGGAGATGTTGAAGGATGAGCCGCGTTCAAGTTCTAATATCTGAGCTAATGGGATGCCGTGCTTTTGATTTGGGAGACAGAATTGTACTCGGAGCAGTACAGTTATGAGGTGAGAAGTCTTTGTAGTTTTGCTTCAGCGTTGTTAGAACAACAAGGATTTTAGGTGTTTGGATAATTATGGATTAGATTTCGAGGACGATTCACTTATCATGAATTTAGATGATGTGTTCGGATCAAATAGGTTAGCTCATTTGTATACCAACGAGATAATAAGTTTAAGGAGCACTTAGGTTTTGGGGATTAGGTAGTGATTTGAGGCTGTGCCGAATTTCCAAGTGATCATTTCAATTGTATTTCTTAAATTGATTGTAATTTGAGGATTATGGGTTATACTTTACATATGTCAATACCTTTGGGATTTCCTAGGCCTATAGCGGTCATGTAACCTAGGTGTTTAATATGGATTAATTGAATTCGAGTTACAAGAGGATTTTTAGCATGCTAGTGAATGGGCAATCAGAGTAATGCAGTGGTAGCGTGTGGCCTATGGCCCAGAGCTTTCAAAACAAGATTGTGGATCCAAGTGAATAATCATTTTTGAGGCTTAGGATGAATTGAAGTAGAAATTCATTAGCTCGTTCGAGGTTTTGTATTAAGTCGGGGAAAATAGTCTATAAATTTTAGTTACACCTAATTTTGTCGATTATTATGAAATATCCTTTGCATCGATAGCTGAGGAAGTAAGTATATGTTCGAATTAAGCCTTGAGGAGATTAGGGACTAGTCCTATGATATGGTTCCAACCTAGATTTAGATAGAGAACGTTGGATATTAGGAATTAGGATAATTCATTTGGTCAAGATTTTCTAGGAAGGACCATTTCTTCAAGGTTGTGACATCGGAACATAAGTAGAAATTTTAAAGGTTTTTTCCGATTGTTGAATTTTGAGGTTTATTAAATTTCAAGGACAATTTCTATAAGTGGGGAAACATTGTAAGGTACCGATTTTTGAATATCGTAATTATGAGTAATTAAATTAATATAATCAAGATTAGGCTTAATCTATGTGAAAAAAATTAGTTTCAAAAGTGGTAGGAGGTCTCGATTGGGGGGAGCTCGTTGGCCACCTCAGGCAGTGCAGCAGACCCCCAAGCGAGCGCTGTAGTGCCTGTCGGGTGCTCGAGCGCCCAGGGTAGGCGCTGATTTGCGCATGGTACCGCCCACTGGGCACTGGTTGGCGCTTGAGCGCTAGCCTAAGAGATAAAAACCCGCGAGGGTTTATTTCGGGCATTATTTTGGGTTTTCCAATGGGAAGAGAGAGAGAGGAGAGGTCGAGGCTCTTGGGTTCGAATCCAATTTGAAACTAGTTGAAGAAGTGATAGATCGGGTCAAAACAAGTACACCCATATCCTTTTTGTTCTCTCTTTTTACTTTTTACTTGTTCCTGATCAGGTGTTATTGTCTCGATACCTGACCCATGCACATATTTTGTGAAACCTATGACTTGGGCACAGCAAGTTATCAATTTGTTATCTGATTCATCATTTTTGCATGGTTTTGTGTAATCCTAAAACCCTAACGTGCCCAGACCATTGATGATATTAATGGTTGTTTTGTTTATCCAAGCTAGGTTTGTTGGGATGGAACTTTGGGCTGGTATGGGGTTTTGGTTGGGTTGCATTTGCCGGGTTTCCTACTTTCCCAAAAAAAAAAGCATACGGGCTTTTGTACTATTCCTTGCCAGGTTTGTTGGGAGGGGTATTTGGCAGGAATGGGATTGGGTTGCATTTGCAAGGTATGCTGCCACCCAAAAAAAAAGCGCATCTAGTAATTTAGCTTTTTCCTTGCCTGGTTTGCTGCGCTGGGTCTCTTGGCACAAATGGAGATTTGGCAGGTGTGGCGGATAATCCCGATTTGCTTGCATTTCACCAGTTGTACGGCATTCAGCACACCTCCAGGTCAGCACATCAAACTTTACGGGTTCGCATTCCGCCCGATTAGCATCAATTTGCTACTATTGCCGAAATGGCAAGTGGGTCTGAAAGATGCCATGTGATGGTATTCTCTTTGGCCGGTATGAGACTTGACAAGCCAGGATGGGAGCTAATTTGGCATTCTGAGGTTTAAAATGCCAAGACGGCTTTTTGCCTCGTATGCCGCAATGTGCAGCCAACTGTCGGAATGGCCTTTTGGTCTGATTGCTGCTCACTACTGGATTGATCTTTGCCTTATTGGAGTAGAATGCTAGTTTGGCTGTCTTGACTGGATCGGTAACCTTGCTTGGCATGATGCAAGGTGGCGGTATGCTCTGCCCGGTTTGTCCATTATGCAGCAATATGCCAGAATCGGTATTTTGTCCGTGGTGGGTTGTGCATTCCAGTTCCTCACAAGAAACCGGTATGGGTGGTCTTCACATCATATGGCTGAATCGGCCGGTATGGAAGCCGGGTAGGCAACTTAGGTGGGACTGTTCCCCGAATTGGCTTTGGATGGCAGGCAAATTTGGGACGGAATGGATGTCTTGGTTTGCCAATTGACCGGTATGCTCTTACTTCTAGAGTGGGTGCTTTGTTAGCACGACTAGTTGAAGTGTTGGGCTGCAATATGGGCACTGTGTCCTACTATCTGTCCGAATCGGTTGATGGACTTAGCTAATGTAACTCTTTTTATTCCTATGGTTATTTTCTTTGGGTTCGTGACATGTTTCATGATGCTCAGGGTGTACTCCTGTGCCTTTATTCTATATCTAAGTTGGCAAAATACTTAAAGATAGAACATTGGTTCTGTATTTTTTCTTTTTTATTTATAAAAATTTACTTATTTACTAAAAAAACTGCTCCCAGACCTCGTTTAACCAATTATTTTGAGTTTTATGCATGATTTGGCTTTAGATAATGGAAATCTATGTCTTGAATATGGTTATTTACCGATTGGATATCCGATTTTTCAAGTTTGTTTGGTTTTGTACATACAGAACCCTAAATCCGCGCCTAGCACTATTCACACGAGTTATTAGGGAATTTTTGCATGATTCTACTTTGTTTAATTATTATTTAAATTACATATAATTGTATATGTTCAATTGCATATTTTGGAAATACTATTGTGAATTGTTTATGAAGGAATTATCGTTCGGAAACTCTAAAGTCACGTTTGTTCTAATGTGGCAAGGATTTTTTTAATTCTTTTCATACTTATGTTAAATTGTGCATATGTTTAAAGTCATGAGAATACTAAGAAAATGATAATATGTTATGTATCTAAGAAAAATGAGAATTTTGTAAAGAATAAGAAAGGCATGCCACATTTGATATGTTTATGATTCGTTCTCCCAAAGTGAGAATTTTGTATAAGAAATTTGGTGGACTTTTTTTTAAATTGAGGAATTGCTTCTGGACCATGGGATATACTCTGGTGGTGTATTTGTTATCTATTATCATTTTCTGGCCCTAGGTATTGGACAACATCCGCCATATAATGTTAAAGTTGCATCGGTAGTATATCTGTTATATATTTTCTGGCCCTAGGTGTCGAGCACCGTCCTCCATGGGACGTTAAAGTTACATGGATAGCATATCTGTTATCTGTTTACTAGCCCTAAGTATCGGGTACCATCCGCCACGGGACTTTAAAGTTGCATGGATAGCATATCTGTTATATGTTTTTTGGCCCTAGGTATTGGGCGCCATCAGCCATGGGATATTGAAGTTGCGTGGGTAGTATATCTGTTATCTATTTTCTGGTCTTAGGTATCGGACACCATTTGCCACGAGACATTAAAGTTAAGATTCGAGGTTAGCGCCTTAGAATATGTTGGGACATACACATTCCTTTCATTAATTTGTTTACGACGTTAGCTGGTAAGGCCTACCGGCTCTTATCCGTAAAGTAAAGAAGTTATGCATGTTTTGGAACCTAAAAAAAGATAAGTAAATTAGGAAAGATAAATGTATTTTGAAAAATATTTTTAATCATAATTTATGTTTATGCATCCTCATTATGCTCATATATCTCTCTTTTGTTTTATTTTACATATATTATTTATTGTCTTTAATTATATTATATTTGCTGAGTATTTGGCTCACCATTACTATTTTTCCTTACCTCAAGATAAGCATGAGTTTATACCTGATAGGCCCGACGTTGTGTCCGGAGACATGACATTGGAGCCACAAATATAATGTGGCATTTGGATCCGGTGTATTTGTGTGTTATGGACATATTTGTCTATTGTATAGGGATTTGTACAAGTTATATTTATTTGGCAGCCATTTTTCTGCTGAAACTCTACTGTATTTCGGTTAGAAAAACGTGGTTCGTCACATAACCAATCCGTTGACTCCTAAAAACTTCAATTACACTTTTCTATCCATTCAAACCTAACATCGTTTTTCATCAATTGGGTGAGTGACAAAGCAATACAAGAGAAATTTTTCACAAATCTACAATAGTACCCAACGATACACAAGAAACTTCGAATCTCTGTTATTGTTATCGTTGACTCAATTAATCACAACTTCAATCTTCTTTGGGTCTACTAAAACACCTCCATTAGAAATAATGTGGCCCAAAAATACAACTCTTCAGGTTAGAACTCACACTAATTCAACTTCGCAAACAACTTATGCTCCATAAGGGTCTGTAGCACGGTCCTCAAATCATCTCGTGCTCTCTACAACTCATTGAATAGATCAGAATGTCACCAATAAAAATCATCATAACTCTATACGGGGCAATATGTACCTATTCTTAATCGTGATTTTATTCAATTCATGATAATCCATGCACAGGCGCAAAGTCCCATCTTTCTTCTTCACAAACAGGACCGATGCACCCCACAGAGATACACTGGGTCTAATGAAACCCATATCCAACAAGTCCTACAATTGCTACTTCAATTTCTTCAACTCAGTAGGAGCCATACGGTAGGTTGTTTTTGAAATGGGTACCGATCCTGGCATGAGATTATCTCAAACTCTATCTCCTGAGGTGGTGGTAGAGTAAGCAATTTATTTGAAAATATATCCTCAAATTTGCACACCACTCGAATCTCCTTCACTAATATCTCACAACTCTCCACTACATTGGCATATGTCAAATAAGCTTCACAACTGCTTCTCAACAAATGTCAAGCATGCATAGTTGAAATAAAGCTCGACTCTTCTGCCTGCTGAATTCCTTGAATGTGAAAGGATTTACATCTAGAAATTGCAAAATCCACCTTCTTATGAAAACAATCAATATTCACATGGTATATCGACAACTAGTCCATACCCAAAATCATATCAAAATCATACATCTCCAATAAAATCAAATCAGCAGCTAAAGATAACCCATTCACCTCGACAACACATACTGGGTATGAAATATCTGTAACAACAGAGGATCCCATAGGCATTGAAACAATCAAAGAATAATCAAGAATCACAGGAGAGGATATAAGATGACAAGCAAATCGAGGGAAAACAAAAGAATTGGTGGATTTAGAATCAAAGAGCACAGTATCAAAGGTACCACAAATAGAAAGGATACCTTCCACCACACTCTCAAATGCCTTCGTCTCACTAGTAGACACCGCAAAGGCCTTACTTGGTACAGTGGGCTTAAATACAAGTGCCTTCTTCTGATGGGGACACTCTTTGATCTTGTGCTTCGATTGACTGTAATTAAAATATACTCCCGTCAACTTGTAACAAGATCTATCTCCATGTAGCTTCCCACAGTGTTGACAAGGACTTGTTGAAACTTGCTTGGTCAATGAGGGCTGACCAGCCTTCTTCTTTGGATCAGATTGCCTTACCCTCTTTGGCGGTCTTCCAGAACCCATACTAGAGCTAGCACCAACACCACTCCTGTGACGACCCGACTTTTAATATTATCAAAAGCCGTCGTCAATACTAATTCATATAATAAAATATGAGCATAAAATTTTTTTTTTCTTTTCTTTATTCACACCCGAGATGCATTCTAAAGATAAATAGTTTC
>JAODPA010029062.1:0-12573 GCA_025585075.1 Nepenthes mirabilis
TATTCGGAAAATGTTTATAAGTTTTTTTGTCAAATTCTTTATATAAAAACATCATCGGCCTCCCTGTCAAATTCGATCAATTATTCTCAGCCTCGACGACGCATATTAATAAATAAATTTGGAAAATGTTGATAACTTTTTGTCAAATTCTTCATATAAAAAATCATCGGCCTCTTTGATAAATTCGATCAATTATTCTACGCCTCGACGACGCCCGAAAATCTCTCTCTTTCTCTCTCTCTCTCGGTATTCCGTTGCTGCGCTTTGAAATTTGCTGATTACTTTAGAGCCCTAATTTCTACTTGTGTTTGCATTAATTTGTTGCGAGTTTACATTGCTCACTTTCTAGCCCTAATTTCTAAATTTGTTTGCATTAATTTGTTGTGGGTTTACGCTGCTTGACGGTCGATTTTTCGCAATTTTCTAATTAAGTTCTCGTTTTGCTCGATCATCGACTGACCTAGAATATTTCTGCGCTTCATCAACGCCGAGTTCTTCATCAAATAGCGTCATGGTGCGTATTTTGGGATCTCACGTTTTTTTTTTTTTTTTAAATGTTTTGACATCGTTTCTTTTATGTGAATTTGGTGCTTGTTGCTAATCGATCATAAATCTCCCATGTCATAGTGGATGATGATGCAAATTTAGAACAAGGCGATGCAACTTCAGATATCTTATTATGTATTTGATTGGCTGTGGGCGTGTGGTCGATGCATATACATCTAAACTACGGTTTTTGAGTGAAGGCATCATGTAATTGGAACCGTTGGGGGGCTTTGTTGAGGTGTGAATCAAGCAGATATATGTTTATGGAATGCTATGAGCTCCTCTCTTTCTGTTTAAGATGATCACGGTTGATTGTTGAAATGTAGAGTGTAGGAGGACTGGTAGGGTGTCTTGTGATTGAATATGTCTTTTGTTAGATGTTTATCAACTGAGGAAGATTGATCATTGTTGTTGTCCGGAGAGAGAGAGAGAGGGAAGAACAAGAAAAGGGGCGAAGAAAAAAATTAAGCACCTACTGGAAGATGCAAATTTTCCTAGTATGCAGTGTTGTTCGACAGTTTTCAGGGCCTATCTTGTCTACCCTCCCTTATTTCTTCCATCCACACTAGAGTGGTATATTGCACTTCTCCCCCTCTCCCCAAACTGTTTCTTCCAGAGCCCCTTTTCTGCAGTGTGCGCACTGTTTTGTCCGCCCAAATGTCCTTTTTAATTAGAATTATTGTCGATCCAATCTACTGCTTTGGAGTTGATAAATTAGTTTCAGAAAGTTAGTATTCTTATGGTTCTATAAACTATCTTGCATCGAGCATAAATATGACCTATGCCTTTGGACTCAGGCATAAGCAAATCAGATATAGGCATGTGTTTTAGGTCTGAGACTTAGATACTTTCGAGAATTTCTATGTATATATTTCCACTATTTGTTAGTTCAAGTCTTATATACACAGGGAAGTGTCTGTTGATGACAAGGATACTTGAGGGTACAGTCAATAATAAAAATAATTTTACCGGTAAGAGTGCATGTTTCAATGGACTGTGCACAATAGGCATATATCTTGAATAATTTGTTGCACATCCTTGGTTATAAGAGTCAGTCATCCAAGCTCCTATACTTGATTGTATTCCAAACATCAAACACTTGTCCCAGGCACTGGAAAGGATTTGATACTTTACACAGGTGTATATATCTTTTATGCTATATTTTCTCTGATTTATGAACGCCTGATCAGGACGGTGCTCAGAAACCAACATCAAGTAAAGCCAAACCCCGAGGACGTAGTCATGGTTTAACTTCACAAAAGAAGCAAGAGATCAAGGAAGCTTTTGACCTGTTTGACACAGATGGCTCAGGTAGGAAAAATATTCGGTGTTCCTTTTTTAACTTAATATCCGTTTTTAATTTATCTGAGTTCAATTTATGTTTCTAGGCACTATCGATGCTAAGGAGTTGAATGTTGCTATGAGGTACAGTTATTCTCTGCAAAAATTTTGCATTGCAAGCTGAGGATTATCAGGTACTTGACTAGAATTATCTTGTTACAGGGCCCTGGGTTTTGAAATGACACCAGAGGTAGTAATTAAATCCTGGTGCATGATTTTATGTTTAATGTTGTTGTATGTTTATTTTTTTTGAAGTATTAGTTACATTGATAAAAAAAAGCCAAAATTGGATACTCTGTTCAGAGTTTGCTTAGTATTGCAAGATGTAGTCGTTCCAAGACAAAGGTTTATTGTCAGTCTTGATCCACAACTCTGTTTTCTCACACTTTGGCATGTTGATGAGGTAATACACAGAAACGTTCAGTGCCTTGGTCTTCCTTGAAGGAAACACATTATGAGCTCTAGCGTGTCTCCACCAACCTGACAGTTTTGTTAATAGTACATGATGAATATATCACTATCGGTATCGGTCATTGTGATGTCAGTTCTAGGCTTATCTGACAATATGTATTAATATTGGATAATATCAAACGAAAAAAATTTAAAAAAATCATAAATTAATAAAACTGTATCAGCCAATATAGAAATATGTTACAATATTATCACGGTTTTAAATAATATTAGTATTGAGGGGCTACGATATCAGTACATATAGGACGATATATATTATACTATCCAATATTTGCATCAGTGCTTTATACAATAAATATTTAAAGTCTTAGTAAGTTGGATCAACCATTTGAATCAACGTCCACCATTTCACTTTGTTTAATATAACATCCCCTTCTTGCCTCAAACCTCAACCAAATGACCTTGAAACAAACACTTCATTTGGCATATGTTTTAAGTATTTAAATGTCATTAAACATCATTCTCTCAATTTAATACTGCATGTGTAACTCCTAAATGTCTAAGAACACATTCATTGTTGCCTTATGTTTCATAGTGGTATCATAATTCATTTAATTATTTTTATGTCTTCAATACTTTTTTATACATATTTAAATATTTTTATATCTTCAATACTTACTTTTTTATACATGTTTTTTGTTGTCTAATATTCTGGTCTGACAACTAAACAGCATTAGGTTACCCAGAAATATAACTAATTACACATTGTCACCAATCTGTTACCTGATTTATCTCTCTTGGACTCTGTTTGTTCGCCCAAAGTTTCATTTCCTTGCTTTTGTTTCGGTAAGTAAACATGTTGCAATATCATAACAAAAGCATCCCTTGGACTGTTATTCCAGCAAATCGATCAAATGATTGCAGATGTGGACAAGGATGGCAGTGGTGCTATCGATTTTGGTGAATTTTATCACATGATGACTGCAAAGATGGGAGAAAGGGACACCAAGGAAGAACTCATGAAAGCTTTTCGCATCATCGACCAAGATAACAACGTAAAGTTCTGTTTATTTTAGTCGTAGCCTTTGTGTGCTTTCAATATTACCTATTCATGTTGATGCAGGGAAAGATATCTGCCTCCGATATTCAAAAGATTGCAAAGGAATTGGGTGAGCACTTCACTGACAGGGAGATTCAAGATATGATTAAAGAAGCAGACCAAGATCGTAAGTAAACATTCTTCTTTGACGGGCATCTTTTTGGGATCATTAGTGCCAACGTTCTCTATTTACAGTTTCTGAATCTTCAATTGCATCATCTGCTCTCCTAAACTTCTCTTGGCGAGTAGTTTTCCCTTGATTTGGTTGCAATATTTCTTGATATTCTCATGAACTTTGACCTCGACCTTGAATTTGATAGTTTAATTGAGCTTTTCTTATCTAGTTATTTAATGATGTCTAAACGGAAAGCATTTGAAAGCATTAAATTTTCATGCCGTTTTGCTCAAGAAGAAAATCACTTAGTCGGAGGTGGTACCCAGTTTCCATTTATGGAGTTTGCATGAAAAGCACCGGCTAAAAGACAGCCTAATCAACATGTTATCTGTTATAGAGCACATAATGCTCATGCCTTCAAATTTTCTATTCTCTTGAGCATGCATGTTTCTTTTCATGATAATTGATGGCTTCCTACTGAACAGGTGATGGAGAAGTTAATGTTGATGATTTTTTGAAAATGATGAAGAGAACATCATACGCGCACTAGAAGTTTGATCTTGTTTAATGTCGAAAATCCTATCAGTCTTACCCCATGCTTGTTTTGTGGAAGTTTGGATGCCGTGCGGAGCAGTTGTTTTCATCTAAATCATGATGTTCCATATGATTGAATGTAGTGTAACAGGACTTCTGTTTTGATTTCCCCTTGGCCAAACATCCGTTGCAATATGAATTTTCTTTGATGAACTTGCTCATCAAAAACCCTTGCAATGACAAAGCCGCTAGAGGTCACAGCACATTGCATGATTTTGTGTCGTCTTATAAACTGTAGCTGTCCAACGGGATGAAAACTCATAACACTACCCGATGACACAGCTTGAACCCGACTTCTCGGAGCTCAAACTTGATTTGAAGCAAGAAATCCAATGGGAATTGAGTTATCCCTTTTTTGGGTATATATTGAGTATATTTTTATGGATATTTGCCAAATTTTTACAAAGTTTAAAACTGAGTAGATGGGGAGAACTTTAAGGCTTATTGTTTAACAGGAAGAACGAAAAACTCTCCCAAAAATAAGAAAAAGAAATTGAGAAAAAGCAAAATATTTTTTCAGTACGTCTAGTGCTGAATTTATTATTATTAGTTAATAATCTTTTAATATAAATGCATATATATACATAATTAATTTGCTTATTTAACCGTATTATAAGATTTAGTAATTGTCTAATCTCTATTCCCTGTCTCCCTGGGATTAACTCTTGAAGTTTCATGAGATAATGCATGTTAATTTAAGCATATTATATATAGTAATATATACCTGGCTTATCAAAGCTACACATTATGCAATTGGGTATACACTATTCGGTCCTGAGTATCTAATAAGAAATAATAAAGTTGTCAACATGTGCTTGGATTTAAATGGTATACTTAATGCTTTCTTCTTCGATTAAAAAAAATAAAAATAAAAATAAAAAAGGTGTAAATTTGTTCTGAAAATTAAGCCCTAAAAACAAATGAATGTGTCTGTCAAAATTAAGTCCTAAGTGGTAGACTAGAGTGTTTACCCTTTTTAGTTATGGTATTTTTGAGAATGCATTGCCAAAAGGATTTGGGAGGTTAACAATTTATTCATCTAAAAGCTGACAATTAGTTCTTCAACATATTTAAATTTCTTCAACATATATATTTTTTTTTTAGCTCTAAAGGGAAAACACAAAACTGAGAGAACCTTTTAAAGAAGCACATACAGCCAATCTCCAATATTCTATAGACAGTTTCTGTATGAAGTTTGAGGCATTTGATCAGTTCAAGTCCATTAAGAAGTCTTCTAGTGTTGCAAGCGATTTCAATTGTCTGCCAAGGGATGCAATTGTCTTCTGGCATTCTGTCAGTTTACCCGCAGCTACAGCAATCTCCTTTTCCTGTCAAATGGCAGCATACTCCAAACATCAATGGGGAAAACCATACCCAGTTGAAAAAGAACTCGTACGTGTATACTCTCATTTCTTACTTTTTTTTATTGAAATTGTCACATTATTTCAAATAACTAATTTTTTTGGCAAAATCTCACCCTCCAATATGGTGGGTCATAATTCCTCCAGATAATTTCAGTAAGATAGTTGTACAAATTGCGGGTAATATTATAATTTCTATTGATGAATACACAACAATAACCACATAAGGTGTTGGAGAAGCATGCATATATGATTAACATCAGTTGCCTGTGATGCGACGACACTTTTTCTATGTTAAACGTAGGCATCAATTACCTAGTATGTTTCGTATGATATGGATAAGTCAGTCTTTTTTTTTAATTTTTGTAACCCTAAGCCTATAGAGAAATAGAACTTTTGGAGGGAACAGTACTTCACTATAAAAGTTTAATCATAATGAATATGAGGCACTTCTCAAATACTTATGCCCATGAGATATATATTGACAGTTGCAGATCATCATTTCATTGGAACAAAATTGGAAGTAGGAATACTTTGACAATATAAGTCGCTTTATTGAGATGGGTAAACCAAAAAAAATCCCCCTCTAAGGGTCATATATGAGAATTTTATTTTGTATAGTTCAAGCAGCAACACACAAATACTAATTGTAACAGATTAGAGCCACAAATTACTATTTAAACTGATTCATTTCTAACTATAAGTCCCAATTGCATAATAGAAATTAAAAAAAAAAAAAGGCTTTTAACCCACGTCAACAATCTTAGGGTAAACAGCCTTTACTATTTATAATTACAGCTTTCTCCAAACATTCAAAAAACATGAAAAAAAAAAAAAAAGCTTGAATAGTATGATCCTTCTGCTATCCGTAGAGTTCTTAAGACTAAGCCCCACTTGGCCATCTATGGGCTTATGAAGTGTGCCGCTACCTCAACTAATGGCAAGAATCACTCTTTTATTATCTACTATGGATGGTAGGAATTGGGCTCTAGAATATTATTTATAGATACTACTTACAAGAATATTCTAGAAGTACTGTCACGCTCTCCTACAGGAAGTTTCTGGAATGAAAGATTCCCACGTTGATCTAAGCCATCATAGGATCATATAGAAAAACGTAGAACATTCCAACCAAATTAGGCCAGAAAAGAGTAGCAGAAATTGCATCTAATGGCCATTTATGGTAGCATGGACCCCCTTTTGCAAAAAAAAAAAAAAAATGCAAGAAAATTTAAATTTAAACCTTTTAAATTGGCGTGTTGAAATTATAACTTTCCATAGAAATGCCAAAAAAAAAAAAAAACAATTCTTAATCTTTTCAAAACTCTCAAAATCTAGCCAAAAAAGGGAGGTGAATGTGATACCTTTACCTTTCTAAAGATAGAAATTGAAGCATTGACTTAGAACAATCAAACTATATCTGGTCTTATTAGTAGAAATTTTAAGCACCAAAAAAAGATAAAAATAAAACTTAACATGATGACATTGGTGATTGTGGCCGATCACTGAATTCCTTCCAACCTGATTTGCTTGTAATGCCACCAGAAGGACTCAATCACTAACAATTAATGAATCAGCGAACTTGATTGCAAACTTTTTAAAATTCAAGTACTTAATTGCAGTTCACATATTATTTGGTGAACTATAGTTCTTGTCCCTCAAATTAGTTCACATCCACAAGGAATTTCCATTTCTCTCAATTAGAGTATAATTGGCTTTCCTATATCTTCTCATCTCCTTATTCTTCTTTCCAACAGTTCCCACTACAACTGCTTTGTGGAGACCAAGCAACCGGCAAGCAGATATACCTCACAATTCAGAAAACCGAAATGCCAACTTTTGACAAATACCTTGTCAATCTAGAGATCAAAATAAAAGAGGAAGTTTTTACCCACACACAAACATGTTGTGACTTGTTTAGTCATAAGTTTTTTTTTTTTTATTTTCTGTTCAACAAAGGCTACAAGCACCATGCTTCAGCTTCTTTTTCTCAGAAGAATGGTGATCAACAGCCACTATGCAATAGAACAGTCACCTCTATTAGCCTCATTTAGTTTTTTCATGGAATTATGTATGGATCGTATTCATATCACCTTAATTTGGTTTATCATTTTTGTCTATTTCATTGCATTTCAATGTCAGAAGAATGGCTGCTATACCGACTGTGGGTTATCCACATGCCCAGCTGGCCAGGTTTCCTTTTTATATTTTAAAACAGCACTCTGTAAGGGAAGGCAACAAGAGCCAGAGAAGGTGGGAAAATGAAAGGCCTTTTGGATCTTTCAGAAGGACTAGCTCTATGCTCAAATGAGTCCTTACTTGAGAATTGTAGCTAGCTGAGGGGACTAGCAAAAAGAAGAATTTTCTCCTGAAATATGGTCTGCAATATAGTATGGTAGCAGGCAACATGAAACCTCTAGCTTCAACAAAATTTTCTGACTGCATTTAAAGTCACACTAATAGAAAGGTTAGCAACTTGATTTTGCCTTGGAATCTAAACAATTTCTGCATCATCTTTGAATGGCCATTAACATAGAAAAAAAAAAAGTTGATTGTTGCGGGAAAAAACAACTGACCTGCTGCATTTTGAGCTCCCCATTCAAGCTTGCTGCACGCCTGAGATCAGCTTCACATTTCATTCTGGCAAGCTCATCCTCCAACTTGTGACATTTGGCCGCAGCCTCTGCAGATAAAGCTTGTTCCTTTTCAATCTCATCCCCCAAGGAACTAACTATGGCACTCAGTGATCTAGTCTCAGCCTCCATAGCATTAACTTGCGATTCTGCCTCTTGTCTCTTTGCATTGGAAGCCTCGAGTTCTCCCTCAGCAGCCAGCTTCAATTCGTTTGCCAACATTAGTTGACATTGCAGCTCCATCAACTTAATCTCTGCATCCTTCAGCTGCGCTTGTGATGTGTTGAGATGATCCTCGCACTCAGTTAACTGAGAGTGAAACTCTGTCAATTTAACCTCTGCATCCTTAACCTGCTGTTGTGATTGCTCGAGCCGTTGTTGACACTCAGTAAGTGTGATTTCTAGTTCCATTTTTTCTGCTTCTTTCTTTTCTAGCTTCTCCTTGAGATCAGCCGTTCGGTCAATGAGAGCATCAAGTTCAGCTTTTAATGTGCCCTCACATTTATTGAGTTTATCTGATGAGGTTCCTGTTTCAAGAGAACACCCCCCCTGTTCTGTCTCTGGCAATGAAGCCAGCCTTTCCATCTCCAGGAAATCATCCATGAGATTTATTTCAGATGAAGGGATTACTAGGTTTTTCCTATGAAATTTTTTGCTTTTGAATTGGTCAAGCTCCTTTATGAGAGCCAATGCCCATGAGTCTGAATGGCTAGTGTCACACTCACTCAGCTCCAGAGACCTAGCCTTGCGAAGATCAGTTTCAAGGGCCACTAGCCTTTCTCCAGAATCCGACTGGCTGTCAGTAAGAGAGTCAACGTAAGCAGAGGATGCAGTAAAGGACATTGAATCATTCATGGGAGATGCTTTACGAGCCGCACTTTTTAGCCTGCGAAGTTCAGCTTCGAGCTTAGCAGCTCTCTTTATACTTTCTAAGTGCTGCTTGCTCGCTGCTTCCGCCGTTTGGGTGCTCAAATCCCTCTCAAGTGTCCTAACTTCTAACTCCTCGGATAGGGAAACTATCTCAAGCCTCAGAGATGCATTTTCTTTCTCAGCAGCATCCAACTTCAGTTGGATATCAGAGCCTAGATGTAGGGAAGCTTCAACTTTAGCAGTCTCAAGTTGAGCATGAAGCTCAAAAACTTGGCACTCTAGTTCAGATTTCTTAGATTCCCATTCTTGAGAGGTCTTGGCAACAGCTTCCTGAATCTTCTGATCTATCAGCTCTCTTGCTTGTCGCAGCTGCCTCACACACTCCTTCAGTGCTCCGTCGAGATGGCCAACTCTATCCTCAAGTGTTGTGTTCTTCTTGATTGCAACCTCAAGTTGTTGCTTTAAGGTCGACACTTCCTTTTCTGATTTTTCCCAGCCTTGCAGTTGGATTAACAAATGGACAAATTAAGATTTCATCAAAGAGAATGCAATTGTAACACTTCGAAGTGGATAGCACCATGACCAAAGTACATATAACACACATTCTCATGCACAATGCAGAAGGGAGTTTGGAGGAACAGGGTGTGAAAGAGTTTTATTTAAAAAGTATTCATGAGAACAAATCTATCAAAAATGAAGGGAGAAATGTATTTCCATGCAGCAAGAAAAATTCCGTTCTTTATGTGGATAACGGGACAATGGAGAAACCAAAAACTCAGATTCATGCTAGGTCCATCGACAATGTAATAGAGAATTGCTGAATGAAAAGAAAATCAAAGTTTCCACAACATTTGATCTCAGTAATTCAGGAAAGAACAAATGGCATTTCAAAAGTACCAAAGCAAAGTACACCAGTATTCTGTGTAGATACGAGAACTACAAAGAATATACCCGTGATGGCTTCTTCTGCAACTTTTGCATGCTGCTTTATCAACTCTTCCTTTGCACTAACATTTGAAAGAGCAGCCGCTAATTTCTCTGCTAAAGTTCCCATGTTATCACTAACTTGTTCATCACCACGTGCAGCTTTAGAGGTAACTTCTGGGGATTGTGTATCATTATTTAGACATACCTACGATAGTGCAAATAATATTCATCAATGGTAAAATTCATCAGCTTTTTCCTACAACCACCTTTCTCAACCATCAAGAAACACACGTCTAGATTCTAAAATGGAGATTGAATCTAAAGTAAATTTACCATAGGATGATAAAAACTTCTTGCTGGTTCTTCAAAATAAATAAAGTTCAAAAAAGAATGAAACAAAAAAAAAACATGAGTGGACTACAAGTTACTCATAAAGGTAGGCTGAAAGAAGCCTTTCCAAAATAGCTGGTAGAGGAAGATAGCCGAAAGGGAGAGAATATAATAATGGTTTCTTACAATATTTCCAACCTATTTTAGGCAAAGAGAGATTCTCACCAATCCCAAGTTCACCACAGTGTTCCAGGCGGGGACAAGCATCTACTGAACACATACTTGCAATTGCGTCAGTAGTACAACTTATATAATACAAATTTGGCACATCTGAAAGACATTATACGAATTTAAAGTCATAATGAGACTTGAATAAGTTTAGGATGATAGAGGGTAAAGAAATTATCATTATTCCCATTCTATTATTGACTAGTGAACGAGCAACCTTTCAAAATTAGTGTGTAATCTATCAGTAGACTTGTGAAGCCGCAATGCAGTGCAGAAGAATCATTTCTATGAGTGTGAAAGCCATATTCCGTAATTAATATAGTATCAAAATGTCTGCCCGTTATTCTACAAGAACCCTTCTCTTCTTTGTGCAAAACCAATCAATAAAATCAGTTAATTTCTATAAATCTAACAATTTCCATTCACTCTTTCAGATACCACAGACAGACTTATCAAATAAATGGGGCATCATGCACAGCATTTACTTTCCCAGGGCAGTCATAACATTCCAACATGGAGATTATACAAAACCCACATAAGTAAACAATTGAAAATGAAATCTAAATTACCGGAATACATCAAGGAAACAACCTGCTCATCCGATAGTCTTTCAGAATGCGATGATATCGATCCTGAACTCTCGGTTTCTCTTGGGCTCTTCTCCGACGACTTCTTCCGCCACAGCCAATTTCGCCGGTCCATCACAAATACAGCCTACAAATTACTTGATCCCAATTCATCAGACTCCATTGTCTCCCTTCAATTGACCAAATCTACACAATTCAACAACGAGGTCACCAGAGTGACTCAAATTCACAACCACAAAATCTGAATCAAATTTGCCCCAATTTCACACTGAATTTGACAAATCCAGTACCTTAAAATGTTGGATATAAACAACTGCTGAGTCCAATTTTAACGGGGCACATTCAGAATGGTCTAACAAATGCAATCAAACCTGTGCAATAAGACAAAAGCTATTGATATGCATAAATTTCTTTTCAAGATTTTCTACAAGGGTCTGTACGGCACTAGATAGCAGAAAGGGATTATGATCATCATCAAACCCTTTACTGTTTAGCAACGAAAGCTGGGATTTTAATGGTTGCCCAGAAAAGCTTTACTTGGAATTCACTCCTTAACGGTTACAACTTCCGATAACAGCTTGGACATCTTTTTCCAGGGCCCGACAAAGCAAAAGATAAAGATTTCAGAATCTTGAACTTTTGAATCCCCAAGAGAAAGCAGATTGGTAACTGCTTTGATAACAATTTTGAGCGAGTCGTCTGATGGCACCTAACATCTTGCCCACAAAATTTACACGTAATTAAACAATTAAGCATCAGAGACGGGTAAGAAATAGATGGAATGGAGCGCTAGAGAAAGAAGAGAGATATATATGAACAGTGAAACACCCAGAGAACAATAATGCAAATATCTCATTTTAAAGTGAAAAAGTAACTAATACCCATTAAATATCTATAGAATCATTAACTACCCACTGATCAATAAAACCAAATTTTCTGAGAAAAAAAATGTAATTAAAGAAAACAAACTAAGTTCAAGCCTTAATATGCATTAACAGCACAGCGATTGAGCATCAAAATCCTCATTAATGAGGAGTATAAGAAGGGACGGGATGTCTTCACTTTATATTTAATTTACCTTTTGGTTTGTGGGTTTTCGAATGAACAGCGGATAGAGCATGTGAAGCTGATGGATTGAGATACTCCCTATAAAAAAAAGAAAACTTTTTGCACTGCTTAACAACAAAATTTAAGACTTTTTTCGGCCATTTTTGTTTCTCCCCTTCTCGCTCCGCCCATTTAAATATTTTACTTCGTGGGGCCGACGAATTTAGTTGCCTTTTTAAAAACGTGTACGGCGTTATTCCCGCCTATGGCTGTGGGATTTCGGCTGGTGTTCTTTGGCTAATTCCATCTTCGCGTCTTCTGCAGCATACTGCAGGTCTGCAAGTACGCTGGTGACCGTTTACATTAAAAATATGCCAGTAATGCTTAAATTTTTTAAATTTTATATTAAATTTTGGTTTTAAAATGTTTGTTTCAGAAAATTTTTATGATATATTTTTTTTCAAAACGACGATGTGTTTATAAT
>JAODPA010029063.1:0-37088 GCA_025585075.1 Nepenthes mirabilis
TGGATTACATAAGTCATCCCGAATTACTTTTCTGGTTTTCGGGATTGCGGTCTTTACAATAGGCAACTACCCTTCCGTGCTGCATTAAAACACAGCCCAACCCAATCTTTAAGGCATCATAATAGACAATCAATCCTCCTAATTCATCAGTAATAGTCAGGATCGGTGTAGAAGTTAGCCAGTCTTTTAGTACCTAAAAGCTCCCTTCACAGTCACTAGTCCACTAAAACTTAGCCTCTTTTTTTCTTAGTTGCATGAGAGGCAAGGCAATTTGGGAGAAGTTTTTCATAAACCGTCTGTAATATCCGATCATGTCTAAGAAGCTCCGTGCCTCGATCAGGAGGTTGGCCGGTTCCATTTCACCACTGCCTCCACCTTCTTAGGGTCGATGGAAATCCCCTCTTTAAAAATAATGTGTCCAATGAATCCCACTTCCTCTAACCAAAATTCGCACTTATTCAATTTGGCGAATAGCCGGTGCTCCCTAAGGATCAGGAGTGCAGTCCTTAAATGTTCCTCACGATCCTCATAACTCTTTAAATAAACAAGGATGTCATCAATAAAGACTATCATAAACTTGTCCAAATAGGGTTGAAAAACTCGGTTCATCAAGTCCATAAATACAGCTGGAGTGTTAGTGAACCCAAATGGCATCACTACAAATTCATAGTGCCCATATCTAGTTCGGAAAGCAGTCTTTGCTACATCATCCCTTCTGATTCGAAGCTGATGGTAACCAGATCTAAGGTCGATCTTTGAGAATACACAATCTCCTTGTAACTGGTCAAGGAGGTCGTCTATCCTTGGCAAAGGATGTTTATTCTTAGTGGTAATTTTGTTTAGTTCCCGTTAATTCATGCATAACCTCAAAGTCCCGTCCTTCTTTCTTACAAATAGGACCGGTGCACCCCATGAAGATACACTCTGCCGGATGAAATCCTTATCTAACAACTCTTGCAACTGTTGTTTTAATTCCTTAAGTTCAGCCGGCGTCATCCTATATGGCGCTTTAGATATTTACGCTGATCCAGGCACTAATTCTATTCCAAATTCTATCTCTCGCCTGGGTGGTAGCTCAAGTAATTCATCAGGGAATAGGTCTCCAAACTCACATACCACAGAAATCTCTTTGGCCAGAGTTCCTTGACCCTCAGTCACACTAGTGAAGGCTAGGTAAGCTTGACACTCATTACCAATCAAGTGCCAGGCATGGAAGGCCGAAATGAAGCAAGATACTTCCTTATGCCGGACTCCCTGAATATAGAAGGGCTTGTTTCTAGGGATGGCGAATTCCACTCTTTTTCGGAAACAATCAATATTGGTATGATGCCTTGCCAACCAATTGATTCCCAAGATTGCATCAAAGTCCTTCATTTCTAGCAAAACTAGATTAACAGGCATCACGAATCCATTCGATTCAGCCGGACTCTCTGGATACACAACATTTAAAATTACAGATGACGTTGTGGGCGAGGCGACCATCAATGGACAGCCAAGAACTTGGGGGAGGGTCGTAAGACATTTCGCAAAACCATGGCAGACAAACGAGTGGGTGGATCCTGAGTCAAAGAGCACATGACTAGAATTGCCATAAATAGAAAGTGTACCTTCCACTACCTCAGTAGAGGTTTCGGTCTCCTTTGCAGAAACATCGAACACCTTAGCTGGGATAGGGGACCTATGTTCTGGAACTTGTTTGGCAAATGGGCAATTCTTGATCATGTGTCCACCCTGACCATAGTTATAGCAGACTCCCAGCTTCTTATAGCATGGCTTTCTTCCATGCGATCTTCCGCAATGATCATATGTATTGCTGGACGCTTAGGAAGTCTGTACCGATTGGTCCTGTTCCCCATTGGACTTCAACGGTTTTGCCTTCTTAGAAGGTCCTCTACTAGCACTGGCACTTGAAGCCTGACTAAAAGTCCTTTGCCTGAAAAATGTCTCTCTCTCTAGTTCCTTTTCATAAATAACGACCCTTTCTAACACCTCTTCATACGTAGCTAACTTCAAAGTGGAGAGATGTCTCCTAATGTCATCTCTTAATCATTAAAAGAATCTTCTAGCATTTCTCTCCTGGTCTTCCACCATATAAGGAGTATAGTGGGATAGTTCTGCAAGCTTTGCATCATACTCGGCCACAGTGTGTGTGCCTTGCCTTAAGCGAAGGAATTCATCTTCCTACTGTCCGTGAAGGTTAGCAGGGAAGTATTTCTCAAAGAATGCTGCTTCAAACATTTCCTATGTAATATCTCTTTCTGGCACCTCAAAAACTCTTTTCTGTAACTCCCACCAGTGTTGTGCCTCACCCACCAGCTTATGGGTGGCAAATAGAACCTTATCTCCAGTAGGACACTTAATCACCGTGAACACCTTCTTTAATCGTTGGATCCAGGTGTCCACCTTCAACGGGTCGGGTTCTCTGGAGAATTCAGGAACTCGCTTGTTGGTAAAGCGATCGTAGACCGACCTCTCCTGATGAATAGGAATCGGGGCGGTCATCGGAGTTGGTGGAGCGAAGGCTTCTATGACGTCAGCCATCCTGTGTAGCAAGTTCAAATACCTTGTCTCCGGGTCCGGGGGTTGTTAGTCCGGACGGCTCATTTTTCTCTATTAGACATGTCTTCAGCAACAACTTTGATTCCTGAAAAGATCATTTTTGTCAGATTACTAGCCAAAGGCGGCTAACATATAGTACTCTGTCCTAAGCATAAGTAATGCTAACTCCTTTTTATCCTTAATTAATCCTGTCTTAAGTTTCCGTATTGATTTAGATCGAACCTAAAGCATCTCAGTTCTCTCTTACACCAACTGTGATAGACCGGCCATATTCCACCACATAAGGCTATCGTTATGCCTATCCTTTAATCTCTTATATAGAATAAATGCCAACTAGGTGGACATGAAAATTTTTCTTTTCTTTTATATATACCATTCATTTTGTACACAGGATCGCTTAAGGCCGAATCCTTGAGTTGACCATCACAGTGTTAAGTCTCACACTTTTTTTTTGGAAAGTAAGTAAAATGAATTAAAATGAATGAAAATTACAAAACGATGTTCTAATTCCAAGTATTTTGCCAACTTAAAATTAGAACAACGAGTTAGGGCATACCCCGAGCATCACCATGAACATATCATGAACCGAGTGTAAGAAAGCTAAAAAAAATAACAACTAGATGAACATCACCTAAAATGGCCGTATGTTCCCTGGCCCACCAACAAAAACACACCAAAAAAAACATTTTCAACAAGAAAAACAACACTAATGGGAGATCCATAAAACAGCATCCTAAAACCAAGCAACTACTCCCACAATTCAGAAACAGGGACAGTAAAGTGGCCAACAAACATCGACTCCATCTGGGTCTAGTCCCTACACCATATCGGGTCTGAAGGACTGCTGCACAGACATCAGCAGCACCATGGCAAACCCCACCACTCCACTACCAACCAAGCCATCAGCAGCACATTTGTTATTTCCCCAAGCACGCAGCTGCATCAGTAGCAACTGATGCTAGGAAACCTCAAATATCTTCAATCAGCAGCAGCTGCTTCTTTTCCTCACATCCAACCCTTCCATCGTTCCAAGAAAAAAACAGTAGAGAAAAATTTCACATGCAAGGAAAACCAGCTAGCTCCTACTTCACAGCATCAGCATTCAGCTTCTATCCTTCCTATTCCATCAAGCATTCTGTAAAGGACGACAGCATAGAAAGACCAACAGGCTTCAGCAAATTCACATAGCCCCATTTTCCACAGATTGAAATCCACTTAAACCGCATTGAGATGGCTGTTGCAACCATCCTAATGCCCACAAATTAGAACATACTACGACAGGTGCATCACATGGATCCTCATCATCTCACACAGACAGCATAGGTCACTGGCCAATGCAAATAGGTCCGACGCAAGCCTCTGCAGAATCAAACCCAAATAATGCCACATGAATCACCACACAACCAGTAGGGCCAATATGCCACATAAAACAGTCAGCAAATTTGCCGGCCAAGCAAGCACATCCTCCTCACAAGCATAATCTCCCAACCCACATCTTATCTAGCAGTGCAGAGAAGAGACAACAATTGCAGCTGTATCAAAGCCAATCACTGCCTATCTGGACAGCTGCAGTCACAACCAGGGACACCACAGTGGCCTTAGAACATGAGGCAGGTACATCAGCTCCAAAGCACCACGGCCCCATCGGATGAAACTCAGCAGCAGAACGACTACCCCAAACCACAACCGGGCATACCTTCTGCAGCATCAGCAATACTCCAATACATTCACACAGTGTTCATATACAAAGGCAATCGCAGCATAATCAGATAGGTATAGCAAAGCCAAAGCATCGAGGCACCATCAGATGGAACATCAACAACAGAGCAAATACCCCAGTCCACAACCGGGGACACCAGTCGTAGCAGCATCAGATCTCCAGTACAACCCCACTCAGTGTTCAAACAACAGAGGCAATCACTACAAGATCAAAGCAACAGCACCCATACATTCAGCAGACCCAGAGACCAGAGCAGCATCAAATAGATCTGCCAGGCATTATGCACCATCCCAGGGCAAAGGCACCACAACAGTATATCCATCACCAGAGCCACATATCAGCCAAGCAAAAGCCAAATAATGCCAGCAAAAACATAACAAAAATTCTGAAGTGGACCTAAATTTTTCCTTCATGGCCAATTCACAGCACAATCCAAAACAAACCAAGCACTGCCTAGCTGGACAACTGCCCCATGACACCTGGCCAATTCTCACACCTAGCCGGCCAACACTCAGGTTGGTCGACTATAAAAAAACTTGACATGACATGAGATGCTACTAGAAATATTGACTTCATTCATCCGTATTATAATTACAGAAACATGCTAACATCCATAAATTCTTTTATAGCGGAACTGTTTTACAAATCCTTCTCAAAACATCAAAAGAAATACATCAATTCTTTCACTGATCGGCTCCGGCCAGCTATGCCATCTAGTTACTTCATATGACTTACTCAATTTCGTCCTCTATAAGCTTCTCATCATCTGAAAAATGGCAAGAGAAAGCTACAAAGCCCAGCAAGGTACCCACGTGCAGAAAACATTAACATACATATAATCGGATCAAAGTAGAGACATACCAATGAATCGATGAGGATATAGGGCATTCTGGTTTGGGATCTAATTATAAACTAAGGCATTGCTGAAATTTTAGTTAATTTGATTGGAAAATCGTGGATGTCGAGTTAAATTGGATTAGAGGGTAAATTGTAATCGGATGGTCCATAGTTAGTAAATTAATCAGAGTGCGCAGCAGAATTTTAGTGAGTCCACATAATTCGATGTCCAATTTCATACTGAAAAAGGGATAATTATTTTTGAGGCCTAACTTAAGTAGAAATAAGAAAATTTTGCTTGCTTACAGTTTTGAACCACATTAGAAAAGTAGTTAATAAATTTGGGTTGTCATCGGATTTGATAGACTTAGGTAAGTATAGAGCGAATTAGGTATTAAATGTCTGGACAGTTTGAAGGATTAAGGTTTTCTAGGATAACCGCCATAATCTGGACAAAATCTGGAGACGATAACGAAGTTCCTTCATCTTTAAAATTTAAGGATTATAAAATTTTGAAGACAAAATTTCTGTAAGTGGGAGAGAGTATGAGATCTCGATCCCAAAAATGTGTTAATTAGGGAATAATTATGTGGATGAAAATCATGCTAAGGTTTAAGAATGTGGAAGAAGTGAGTTTGGAAGCCAAAAGAGTAAGTTAAGTCCTGTAAGGTACCGATTTTTAAGATATGATTAATATGGGTGGTGAGATTTCAGATTTCTAAAATAGGATAATTGGAAGGTAATTAAGTTAAAATAGGTAAATTGTGGTCAAAAGGAACGGGAGGAATTGGATCGAAAAGCCCAAAAATCTGAAATTGGTAAATCGGTAACCGAAGTTGTAAACCGAGAAACGTTAATTCGTAAATAAGATTTTGGGCTTTAAATTATAATAATCATGGCCTATTAAGGTTATATAATCAAAATAAGGGTCTAAGGATGCGAAAAATTAGGTTGGAAGGATTAAAACGGGTCCTGGATGGAGAAATCGTAAAGTAGGCTTGCTGCAGGCTTAATACAGGCTTGACCTGTGCCCGAGTAGTGCTTGAGTGCCATTGGGGCGTGCAAAACAGAAGCTCTCACCCGAAGGTCACTCGACGGTGGCTTGAGGCACGGTGTTGGCAGGACGGTGCACCTGGTTGGTGCTCGAGCACCGCTAGAGAGCCCGACTCAGTTTTAAATTGCTAATTGTGTTTTCCCTCAGCCATTATGGCCTGTTTCAGCAGAGTGCAGAAAGAGAGAAGAAGGGAAGGGAAGAAAAGAGAAGGAAGAGGAGAAAATTCACCGATCCACTCCGATCCGAGTAAAAATAACTATTGACCGACCTTAGGTAAGTGTACTCCGGACATTATTTACCATTTTTATAGAGTTTTAATACCTCAAATATTTATTTATGCTCTAAGTCCATGTTTCTCCATGCTCTGCATAAACACTGTCTGTTTCTATAAATTAATTGGACAGATCTTGTACTTACATATGCATGCTGCAACATATGAAATCAATTTCATGAAACTGCATGGATTTGGTATTCGTTTATCATCTAAAAATATTATCGAAACCCTAGGTACAAAAATGAAGGGTTTTAATGATTTTTACCCGTAACTCAAGTTATATAAAAGTTAATTGATACTGAATGAAGCTCTTGGTATAATTTGTTTCTAAAAATTTTACACGGACTTATACTAATAAATTACTGTGGACTTCTGAAGCAAAACTGAAGAGTTTTTAAACTGTTTCTGTATATTCTGAAGCTAAACTTAAGGATTATAAACTGTTACGGTATATTCTAAAACGAATTAGAAGGGTTTCAAACTGTTACTATTTGTTCTGAAACTGACTGGAGAGTTATTATGAAACTCTAACTGATTTTTAAACTGAAAAAGGGTTTTTAGTTAAGAAAATGAAAAGAAAAATATTTTTGATACCGTTAGTTAGAACCCAGGACTGATATACGGTCATGTGAGGTTCTCCGACATACCTTAGGATATTACGGTGGTAATCGGGGATAACTCTGTCCATAGAATTATACATGGTCTGCCCTTCCTCGAGGCGTTAATTAATGAGGGCAGTATACTGATCCTAGAGGATGATAATCCTTCGTTCCTGGAGGATAATAATCCTTCGTCGGTTTTGAGTTCTGTGTTGTAGAACACAATCGGTCCCTGTACAGTACTGATATTGGCCCTAGATTGTATGGAGTAGACACAATTTATTCTCAATTATTCTCCTCCTCGGCTAGTAGGGTACGCTAGTTGGGTTCTTAGGAAATTAAACTGGAGTTTTTTGAAGAAACAAATGGGATTTGGAATTGTTTTATGATCCTTGATGCATGTTTAAATAAAATCATACTTTACTCCTGTTTCCATGAACTGCTCTTATTCTTCAGACATGATATTAATGTATTTTTCTATCTCAACATGATTTATGCTTTCCGAGACCTGTTATATGGAAATTAGGCTTTACTTATGATTATTGTACATTTTTCTGCCCACCAGCATTTATGACCCGAAAATGCTTCTGTAATTACTGTCTTATCGCAGTCATGCTTTGTATGCAACTGTAACTGCCTTACTGTATTATGTTCTATATGAGAGCATAATGTTCTACATGTTTTAGTACATTGCTAGGTTTCGGCTCACTATTTACTGTTTTTCCCCTCCAGATAAGGATATAGTGAAGATACTGGACGATCAGGCAGCTAGAGTTTAGCAAGGAAGGTTCTAGAGCCTTGGGGAAGCCTTGAAGATTACCTTGGAGTAATGTTTTGGGAGATTTTGATAGTTCTGCATGTGCCATAGAGTTTTGCAAAGGAAATCATGTATAAGTAATTGTAGCTTATTCTTTAAACTATTAAAACCGTATTTATGCTTCCGTAAGTTTCTGTTAAGGTTATAGATGCTTCCGCTATATGTTTTTTTTTCTTGTTTCTGTACAGGTCCTAGATGACATCTCTCATATGAGTTCTGATGTAGTAGATAGAATAATTATTCTAAAGTCATGGATGGCATTTGAGATCTTGTGAATGCGTATTGTAGGATGTAAATTATGATGTTTGGTTAGTTGTGTGCTTGGATAGGCTTGTTTATATGGATTTGTATTGTACAAGTTAGTAAATATATAGGTTGTATTTCTAGTTTCTGTCTAGTTATAGAGGAGACTCTGTCAAAATTTTTGTAAAATTTAAAGGATTTATATTGATGGATTCTATTCAATATTTGCTTGACGGAGGGTCCTATCATGTTTAGGATCCGTTTCGTCACAGCTCGCAAGGGTGGGCCGCTCCCGCTGTACTCGAATGGCTCTCGGGGTGCTGCATGAGCAATTTTGTGCTCGAGCGCCTTGCACACGTTTGCTCCTTTTTGCCTTAATTTGCCTTGTTACCAAATTTTTTCACATTATTAGGCCTAAACATGAAATTCTCTCATATAATTAATCCATAATTATCATGTTTCGAAAATCGGGAGCTCACAAGAAGGGATCTTTTGTTCCTATTTCTAGCCTTAGATTATATGGAGTGAATACAATTTATCATCGATTATTTGCCCCCTCTACCAGTAGGGTCTACTTATTAGGTCCTTTTCTGATAGTAAAAGGGATTTTTTTAGAAATTATAGAATTGATACCGTTTTTTAATTTTTAAAACACGTTTCACTGATTTTATGATTTTTAAAGCATGATTATACTGATTCATGATTCCCGATGCATGTATAGAATGGATTTTTCTTGTTTCCATGCTTTCATGTTTTCCTGATTTCTAACTGTACGTATGTTCTGCTAAGATTTTTGTGATCACTGCTTCATTGCATTTATACTTTATATGCGTTGATATTTGTTTCACTGTAATTATATTCTACATGAAAGCATTATATTCTGCATGGTTTGGTACATTGCTGGACTTCGGCTCACTATTTTACAGTTTTTCCTCCAGATAAGGATATAGAAAAGATATTGAACGATCAGGCATAGCTACAGCTTAGCAAGGAAGATTTGGAGCCTTGAAGTCATCTTAAAAATTTTGAAAAATCTTATTGTTTTGCATGTAAATGTCTAAAAATGTTGATGAAATTTTGTATTAATGGTTATTACTCGTTCTGAATTCTGTTGAATTAGTAATTATGCTTCCGCAGATTTACATAGTTTCTTCTGCTATTTTGTACTTTGGATTTTGTACAAATCTTAGACGGCATCTCACATATTGATTCTGGCATAGTAGTTAAGATTATTGAAATAAAGCCATGGATGGCTTTTGAGATCTTGTGAATGTGTTTTGTAGGAAAATTTATGAAACTTGATTAGTTGTGTGCTTGTATAAGTTATAATATATATGTTGTTTGTAGTCAGTTTAGCCCAATGTTAGGAAAAACTCTGTCCGTTTTTTTCCAGAACTTTAGATTGTTATTCGGGTTTCAGTTCCTGTATCCGTAACAACGGAATTATCTGGGGACCAAAAAAAACTGTTCCGTCACAATTGGTATCATAGAAAATGAGATACCTTAGAAATGATCTGTGAAGGACCGGGTTATTCTCCTTGAATAACTTCCATCAATGGTAACATAAACTTATGCCTATAATTTATCATTATAGATTCTGCAGAAATTTCGGCTGTGTTTCCTCTACAACTGGACGAAAAATAAAAAATATAACCTATTTAAAATAACCTGTACAAGCACACAACTATCCGATTATGATATTTTGGCCTACAACACAATACACAGGACCACATCACCATACCATCCATGGCTCCAACACAGTATTCCTAACTACCGTATTGGATCTGAAGAGATGCCATCTAGGACTAAATAAAATCAAAAATATCAACATAAATGTAGAAGTATAGCTAAATCTAGAAACCTGTGGAAGTATAACAATAACCGTAAAATAATAACAAATCACATTAATCCAACTAGACCGTTTACATTCTATTATAACAATGTATCCAAAACTTCAAGCCTTCGACATCGAGCTAATCACCTCAAACAAGTCCCTATCCTTGCTCTAACTAATCAAGCGCCGGCTTAATGTTCTCATCTGGAAAGAGAAACAGAACAGTGAGCGTACAACTCAACAAATGTAATCATACATCACTAACTACAGCAATTAATAGGGAAAATAGTAATTGGGCAGGGGAAACATATAACTTGAATAAAATAAAGTATGCGAGGAGGGAGGACATCTGGGATCATCTGGTTCGCATGTCTGTTCTGGTTACGTCCATTCATTTTTATTACTTTTATTAATTTTTGCGGACCCGGGTTAGTAGGTCGTACTAACCAACAATGTTTGAGAACGAGGAAAGAAATGTGTCTACCATAAATTCTAAAGCCAGCTACATTTTAGATCTCTAACACTCGACTATCGGCTACATTTTAGGTCTACAGAACTCGACCATCGGCTATATTTTAGGCCTGCAGCACTTGGCCATCTCAACTTACCCCATATCCCCCGGGGACCAGAGCAATCTTTGTTCTTCCACAGTAGTATCCTAAAGCGTACCACGAACATCATCCGCTTTTACGAGCGGCTAGAATACGTGGCCAAGTATTTATTGGGTTCACACCGTGATGGACATGGCAAACCAAAGAATACTACCACTATGAACCATGGTCCTAGTTTCAGGATTAATCCTTCCTTGAGGGAAGATTCACCACAAGTACATTACATTTTCCAATCGGGAAATCACATTCCCATCCTTATCTCCATCTGGGGGATCAAATCTATCACATTCGTACTTTAGTGGATTCCCCTCCATTTACTTGCTCGGTTCTCATCTTTCTGTGGGACTTAATCCCTTTTAGCAATTCAATCCCCTCCATTAACTCGGAACGTCACAACTCTCCCCCACTTATAAAAATTTCGACCTCGAAATTTGATGAACCTCAAAATTTATAATTGGGAAAAAAATCCTTTCAGAATTCCTTCTCCACGATCCTACATCACATCCTTGGTCAAACGGCTTATCCTAGGGGGCCCTCATCTCAAGACGAATTCCTAGTTTCCAAAACGGCTTAACCCAAATACTTACGGATTTTCTCGACTGTTGATACAAAGGAGACTTCATTACAATCACTAGAATTCCCAAAGCAGCCTAAAAATAATTCTATCCATTCCTCTAGCCTAATTCGATACTTCAAGCGAACCAATGAACTTTTACTTCAGTTCATTCCAAGCGTTGAAAAGGATTCGATCATATGGAACCGCAACCTCATTTTGAAATCTCTAGGCCATGGGCCCACAACGCTTACGCTGCGCTACCCTGATTAATTATCTTACTACGAATCATCCCATTGAAATTCCACCCTTTATCTAATTCAGCTGAACTTCCACAAAATTCTCTAATCAAGCCTTTCTAGATTAAATCACAATTAAACTTAAATCACAATTAAACTTGAAAGTCAGAATAATTTATATTCCCGCTATTTCATTAGTAAGTCGACCAACCGACATATTTTCCCAAATACATAGCCCACATCAAACACCTAGAATATACAGCAACCATGATCAAAACAATCCTAGGATAGCTATACCGCAGAGACAAATCCCATAATCCTCAGGCTACAGTCACATTAAAAAACTACAATCATAACGATCACCCAAAAATTCGGCATACTTTAGATCATTCTCCTCGTAACCTCATAATCCAATTACTGAGCAACCTCAAGATCCCGTTGGCATACCAATGAGCCAACTGACCCAATCCGAACACGTCTTCTATGATGACGATAGACGAGTCGCTCTAATTGTTCTGAAACAAAACCATAAGGACTTCATATTTCATAAATTCATAACTCCAATACATTGGATACAATTTTGTCTCCCAATTTAAGAATATGACATCCTATCATCCAAGTATTGGACCTACTCGTGATTTACCTTTCACGTCTCCTACGAGACTTCGTAGACATACTAAGTCTAAAGACTTGCAGTATCAATTGTCAGCATTGATGTCCGCTTTCCTTAAGAGGCACAGAAGTTCACCTTTCCAATCTTTAAACAGATAAATCCACATGTAATCACATATGATCATCTTTTCCTTAATGATACAACTATTCTGGCTCTTAAAATCTTAAATAACGGCTATCTTCAAAGACAATACCCATAAGTTCTCAAAGTGGAGACTTCAATTGTTAATTCCAACCTACATATGGAGTAACTCTAATTATGAACTTCTCTCCCACTTAATCCGAGGGTAGCCACCAATCATGATGCGAGAGTAACATAATCCTATCCTTTATCAAAAGCATTACATTCTACGATAATTTACCAAACCCATCAGGGGTCAATCTAAATGACATGGATGTCAATTAAGCATTTTTAGTCCCCAAAAACTACCTTTTCATCTTCCGTTCTAACAATTATAAATTTCTTCTAAGTCCAACGTCTCACTGACACTGTAATCCTTGAGGAATACTTGTCAGGTCACTTAATAGCTTCGGTTAGACCCAAGATGACCATGCGCTTCTAGGCACTAATCGGTCTTCCCAATTTGCCATCACTCAAAGTCTTATGGATTTCAAAATCATGCTACCAAAGAACCACATGCTTAACAAGGCATTTCCTCAGACTAAACTCGCATTCCCTTCTCAATGGGGCATATGGATTAACAGCCGTTCACAAGTTACGATATAATCCTCAAACAAATTGCATACACCCCATGTCCTTTTGAATTCATCAATGAAGTCACCTCAACACGGAATTGAATATGGCCAAAAGATCCATCCCATAAAATTTCATCAGACACCCGTGAACCTACAAAATTCAAATGGTGTTTCTAGACTTCGTAGTAGTCATATCCTTATCCTAAATACTGCCAGGTCTACAACCCCCACTAATCCACAATTAACACGCTATGGACCCAAATCGATCTTAACAATCATCAAACATTTATAACAGCCCACACAATTCACCTATCCATTTATAAAGTCCACTTATCAAATTATTGATCTCATAGGCAACCCCATTTTCAAAATTCATGAACAACCTTATCGGCTCGTCTTATTTTCCTTGAAGGTTCTAGAGTATTCCACTATGATGCAAAACCGATACCTTCCCGACTTACATGGAATCCTCAACGATCAGCGTCAATTTCGATACAACTTTGAATTACCGACCAAAGATAGATCAGCTTACTTTTCCTTTGGATAACATCCTCAAATATTCACATAACCAAAACCCCTCAATGACCACAAAATGACCTTTGGGCATGGTCGCCTATACAAATTGTATTTAGCACAAATCCTCATTAAATAATTTACAGGAAAGACGACATTAATCTCCTGATACCTCGATCAGTTCAGACTTATGTTTCAAATCCGGCAACCCTATTGTAGGACGTTATCCCTTTACCAGTCCAACCTAGGCTAGCACAGCGGTTCACCCACCAAATTACTACTAAGATCAGATTAAAATTTGATACATTAGCTAGCTCAAGCTCATGCCCAAAATCACATAATTCAATTACAAGACATAATATGTTTACCAATCCATTTCAGATAGACTCGATGACTTACTGACCAAATCATCCATAATGTCACATCAAGATTGGCACTACAAAATGGTTTAGATTAACCCAACTAATTGTATCTACGAACCCAAGAAAATGTCATAACCCTTGATACTACCTTTATCAAGCTTGTATTCTTAAATAAATAAATAAACTTAGAAATCACAAAATTATATGTTTGGGATCCCAAATGATACAGGTCTTGTGACATCAAAATTGAGAAATCTCGTCTTCCATCATGGCTATCAACACATTTTTCTTATGCGCCATCACCACCAAAACTCCGATCCAAGGCACTGGATTTCTTCACTACTAGGCCAGAGGATACAAACTATCCTGAATCTAATGATAAAGCTATCTACGACTTAGATCATAGTCCCAAAATCTCTTCAGGAAGATATTTATTCAGGATTCATCCATGTACATCCACCTTAATATATCTTCCATCCTCCCGAATACCAGGTTACCTTTGTCACTATTGCAATGCTTAGGTCTTCCAATTACACATAATTCAAAAACACAATGCAACATGGGTTCGGAATCCCCAAAACGATACCAGGATACGATATCAAACTCAAGAGCCTTACCTCTTATTACAACAAGTGACACTTAACACCCTGAGTTAATACCTTAGAATCCCGATTCAGACACAGGACCTCTTCACTGTCCGTCCCTAGATAAGGATATTCCTCAACCTTGCGATCAAATTAATTACAATTAGAATCATACTTCTTAACTTGTCGGGAAGAATACCTCATCGATTAAAGAACACCCATGCAGATGTCCTACAATACTTTTAATTTTCCTGAGCATTTGGCCACCACAAACACGATTTCAATACTTATGATCCATATCTCAATTTCCACAAAGTCTGAGTCACTTAGAATTCAAACACTTAGCTGTTATTCATCCTGCTTGCTAGGTTGATCAGGCAACCCTTCTTAGCATATTACTAGTGTAATGGCCCAGATACTAGAACATAGAAAATTCTAGTCATCAAGTCTTTATAATTCGATCAACGTCAATTGACCGAAAAAAGTAATAAGAAAAGTAAATCGGCCTTAAGATGAAATCAAGTTTGGCCCTTGCATGATGAAAAGATGTCTGAATTTCCTTGATGAAAATCGAGTCCGGCTTTTACTTGATAAAGAGAAGTTCGGCTTGCCCCTTAGTATAAAAGAAGTTCGGTTATTCCTGCCACGATGGTATGCATTATACATGGAATGATGGGCAGGATCCCCTAAACCGAATTTTTCGGAAGCTAGATAAAGTTGTGGCAAATGGGCATTGGATGGATCATTTCAGAAGGGCCAAAGCAACTTTCCCACCTCCCAGACTGTCTGATCATTCTCCATGCATTCTTTTCCCGTCAGATGAACAAAATCAAAATCATGGGATGTTTCGATTTTATAATTTTCTCACCAAGTCCCCAAGATTTCACCAAGTGGTAAAAGATGCCTGGGTTGATGTTGTGAGAGGTACCCCTATGTCTTCTCCAAGCTCTCGTATGAATTAGCAAGAATATTTATATAGAAATTCAACTGATTTCTATTATTTTTTTCAGAAATTTTGAGAGCGGAGAGAGAAGGAGATGAGAAGAAGAGAGAGAATGAGATGAGAAGAAGAGAGAGAATGAGAGAGGTGAAGCCTTAGAAGCTCAAATTTAGCGTATCTAAGCTAGGATTTGATAGGAATTAAATCAAGACAAGTGCATTCCAAGTTATTCTCTTTTTATTGCTATTCTTTGCTAAATTTCTTGAGCATTTCTTACTTCAAATGCTTATACATAATATAAATTTAAAGTTATGGTGTTTATGTTTAGCATGCATGTAAAATCCTCCTCAATTTGTAGCAAAAATGTATGAAATTTATGTCTAAACTCACAAACATTGTCTCGTGTAGCTGATTCCCGAAATTTCTCTACATACATATGTTACATTCTTGATTTAATGATTTATATATGAGGAATTTCATATCTGTTACTACAATATGTTCGGGACATGAATATATATAATTGCATCTCCAAAATTTCAACAAATAGCCCTACATATTAAGATAAAACTACTATAGAAATTTTAAAATACTAAGTTTCTATATTTCATACTGAATTTCCTACACTTAGTTGCTAATTTAACATTCTATGCTCTTAAATTTATCATGGCTAAATTTCTACAAAAGTTTAAGTCTGAATGGATAGAATTTGAAGAGAAAACTCTATAATTAAATTAAGAATTATATGTATTTTCTCCAGAATGAGAAAATTAAGAAGAACGAAGAAAATTGTAGAGTTTTTATAAGAATATATATATGAGCCATGGTTATATTTCAGCAGATAATTTTATGACATATCTTAATACATTATAATCATATATCAAGGTTCAAACCTATCATCTACAAGTGAGAAGCGACGTTTGACCTCTTTTATAGGGTTATATGTATAACGGCCCATCTACGGGTTATTAATAGTAGTATACGGCATTTAATTGTATGAAAATAAATATAATAAATATAACCTAAGTTTTGATTGTCTGCTCATTTAATTGATATGGCCTGTTGGCCCTTGGTCATTAAGAAAATCAGTGATTAGCATGTTTTGTTGAGAAGAAATGATTTAAGAGTATGAAAAGAATTTTGGAAAAGCATAATCTAAATTTCTTGTATAAGTATTATGAAAATTTCATGTCATTGTATCATATCATGATCCATTATCCTTTTGATACATTTTAAATACAAATTATATATGTTCCTCTGTTAAAATATATATCTTGGTGAGCCTTTAACTCAGTCCTTATTTCTATTTTACTAACCCCTTCAGATAAGAGTCTCGATTACTTGTAGGACAACCAGGACTAAAGAATGATATTACTGGAAGAATGTAGAGCCTGATATTATAAATATATGTTACTGTGTTTTAATTTTGGATAGCCATTAATGTTTTACGTTACATTCAAACAGCAATTTAACATAGTTATGTTAATCAGATTATTGTATTTCAGTTTTCAGACAATTATGAAATGTTTAAAATGTTGTAATGTGGTTTCAGACAGTAGTTTAAAAGTTAGGAGATAGTTGTCAGCTAATTAAACTTTATGTGGATGTAGTAATGTTCTATATGGTTTGAGATATTGGATTTTCAATTGTTAGTTAAGGGTTTTAATTTTATTTTCACAGATTGTATACTTTGATTTTATTATTGGACATGCATGACTCCTTATGTAAGGTCCGGCATCATGGTTTAGATTAGTGTCCAAGTCACATAGTGATGTGGCACATATTTGGAACCTATGTATGGTTTGTTTTCTATTTTTGTGATCGGTTGAGATATTGATATGAAATTTACATCCGAATATTAATTAAATTGTAATTTGGTTTGTTAATAATAATTGATCAAATGTTAATGATAGGATTAGGATTTGACATGTGACAATATTAAAGTGGTATCAGAGAAGTCGTAAGGAGATGCCTTAATTGGTTTGAGAATTGAATTTGATTAATTTTGGTTTAAGGTTCTAATTTGATTGATTATTTTGTAATAAGATTAAAATGTGTCATCCAGATAATGTGGAAACACTGGACCCAACTCACGCCCTAACCGGGAGGAGGAATACTTATAGCCACAATGGCAAGAATGGCAAATATAATGGAGTCTACGGCTTGAGGATAGAATATTCCGAAGCCAATCTTGGCAAACCCAGGGACGATGGCATACGATCATTTTACAAATGAAATGGTGCCAAAATTTAAGGGCAACCCGAATCCCATGAAGGCTGAAATTTGGATTTGAAGAACTAAGAAAGTTTTTACTATGATAAGATATCCGAAGGAGGACAAGGTGAGGTTCACCTCTTACACGTTAGAAGGAAACACCACCGTTGGTGGTATATGAAAAAAAAAAAGCAATGGGTTTGGAAAATGAAGAGATCTATTGGGAGATGTTCATAGAGGCATTTATGAATAAAAACTTCCCTACAAGTTTGGGAGAATAGAAATAAGATCAATCTGCCCGTTTGAGTCAATGGAACCAGACCATGGTAGAATATGACTCCAAGTTCACGGAGCTGTCCCACTATGCCCCTCATATGTTCCATGATTAGGAGAGAAAGACAAGGAAATTTTTATAAGGTCTTAATGACGCCATCCAGAAGTAGTTGGTGATGTTGAAGTTAAGGACTTAAGGAGATGTGCCGGACCAAACTCTTTTATTTGGAGAGAGATATTTTTCAAGAACAAGACTGCAAGATAAGAAGGCCAAAGTTTAGGTCAAAGTTTAGGGTTTGGAGGATCTCATAAAAGGTCAATGCCGGCAGAGAAAGGAAGGAAAAGTGTAAAAAATTCAGGGTATACTAGGCCCTCAATCAGCAATGTCCGCGCATCCACATTGTGAAAAATCTCATAGGAGGCCATATTACAAGATCTTAAGAGCATGCTTTAATTGTGGTCAACTCGGCCATATGATCAAGGATTATCTTCATCCTTTGAGGCAAATGGCAAGGAAGCCAAGCTTATCGGGACAAGCTTTTGCGGTGACTACTCAAGATGCATCACCCACAGTGTTGAAAAGTAAACTTACTATTTTCCCAAAAAATAGTAAATGATTCTGTATGTTTTTGTCTTTTCATTTATAAAAATTTACTTAATTACCAAAAAAACTTACTATTTTCAATACTTCAACACATGTACTTTTAGATTCGGGGTCTACACACTCATTTGTGCCACCGAAATTCATTCAATATTTGATATCACCCCCGAGAATCATGGATTTTATATTAGTTGTGTCCACACCTATGGAATCGTCTTTGGTCATGGATATTATGTACCCTAGATGTGTTGTTTGGGTCAATAGATTGGAGTTAGTGGTAGATTTAATTTTATTAAATATGCTTAACTTTGATGTAATTTTAAGTATAGATTAATTAGCGAGTTATCATACTAATTGGGAGTAATCCATAAACAATCTCCATAAATGATTTTGGCTTTACATACTCGTCATTTGATAAAAAGTAGCTGTCAAGCCTATTTGGCTTATACGAGCACAATTGGGAGCCACAGTGTGCCAGCGAAGGATATGCTAGTGGTATGTGAGGTCAAGGATGTTTTTTCGGAAGATTTACTAGGACTACCATTGAATCAAGAGATTGAATTTGAGATTGAAACCATGTTTGAAGAGACACCGATATCAAAGGCCCCTTATCAAATGGCACCGTCTGAGCTTAAAGAGTTGAATAAGATCACTATCAAAAACAAATACCAATTGCGAAGGATTGATGATTTACATGACCAATGTAAGGGGGCCTAGTGTTTTCAATGATTGATCTTCATTCAGATTATCACTAATTGAGGATTAAAAAGGAAAATTTGGTGAAGACAGCTTTCTGAACGAGATATGGGTATTATGAGTTTTTGGTTATACCATTTGGGTTGACTAACACCTCTGCAACTTTTTATGGATTTAATAAATCGGGTGTTTCAACCATATCTTAACAAATTCATAGTGGTATTCATTGATGATATTTTGTTATATTCGAGGAGTTATGATGAGCACGAGATACATTTAAGGATTATACTCCAGATATTTCGAGAAAGGAGCTTGTATGCCAAGTCTAAAAAATGTGAATTTTGGCTTAAAGAAGTTATATTTTTGTGTCATCTAATATCTAAAAGAGGCATTTCAGTTGATCCGAAGAAGATCAAAACTGTAATCAATTGGAGCCAATTAATGACGGTGATCGAAATTAGGAGCTTTTTGAAAATTGTGGGTTATTACCGAAGGTTTGTGATGAAGTTTTTCAAAGTTGCCATGCCACTAACCCGATTAACGTGGAAGGAAGCCAAATTTGATTAGACAGAGGATTGTGAAAATAGTTTCTAAGAGTTGAAGGACCATTTGATGGCCGCCCCTATTTTGACAATTCCCAAACGATTTGGAGAATTTGTGGTTTATTGTGATTCTTCAAAGACCGGATTAGGTTGTGTTTTGATGCAACATGAAAAAGTGATCGCTTATGGGTTGAGACAATTAAAAGCCTATGAAAGAAATTATCCGACTCATGATCTAAAGTTGGTAGCGGTGATCTTCACATTGAAGATTTGGAGGCATTATTTCCATGGAAAGAAATTCTTAGTATACTCGGATCTCAAGAGCCTCAAGTATCTATTCTCCTAGAAAGAGTTGAATATGAGAGAAAGGAGTTGGATGGATTTTCTAAATGATTATAATTGCGAGATTCAGCATCAACCCAGAAAGGATAATATTATGGTGGACGCTTTAAGTCGTCGAATGACAAGTTTTATGAATCATTTAAGGATCAAGGAGATGAAAATACTAGATTGTATGAGGCAATGTGATATTAAGAGACATTCCAAAGAAAATCGAATGATATCGTCCTATTTTTAAGTACAATAAAAAATTTTAGAGAAAATCAAAGGAGCTCAAATAAATGATCCATTTTTAGTGGATATTGCCAGAAATTTAAATAGGGACTCTAGAGCTGATTTTAGTGTTTGAATAGATGGAGTTTTGAGGTTTTGTGAAAGGATATGTATGCTGAACATTGCAGACTTAAAAGAAAAAATTATAAATAAAACTCATCGATTAAAGTACACTATCCACCTAGTAATTAACAAAATATATCAAGACTTGAATAAGATATTTTAGTGGTGTAACATAAAGAGAGAGATAGTGGCCTATGTGGGAAGGTGTTTAATATGCCAACAATTGAAAGTCAAGCACAAGAAACTACCCGGCCTATTGCAACCTATATCAACTCCAAGTTTGAAATGGGAAGACATAACGATAAATTTTGTGATGGGATTGCCAAGAATGCCGAGAAACTATGATGCAGTTTGGGTGATAGTGGATAGGCTCCCTAAGTTGGCTCATTTCATAGCCGTGCGGATGATGTTTTCTAGAGATTGGTTGGCGAGATTATATATCAATGTAGTTATCAGGTTGCATGGTATGCCAACTTCTATTATTTCCAATCGAAACCCAAGGTTTATCTCTAAATTTTGAGAAAGTTTGTATAGAGAATTAGGGACTAATTTGAAATTCAGTACTACTTATTAGCCTCAAACATATGGGCAATCAGAGCGAACAATTCAATTTTGGAATATATGATGTTCTGGTTTCCAAAATACAGTAATTAGAAGTAGTTAGGTTAATATAATTAAAATTAGACTTAAGAGTTCATGAAAAATTAGTATCGGAAGTAAAAAGGGAGTTGGGAGGCCTGGCACCTGAGTGGCGCTCGAGGTGTGCTTAGAGCGCATATGGCAGAATGGCCATGCCTGAGGCATGCCCAAGGCACGCCTAGGGTACATTTGGCAGAATGGCCATGCTCGAGGCATGCTCAAGGCGTGCCTGGGGCGCATCTTGCAGAATGGCGCACTCGAAGCACACCCAATGAATGCTCGAGCATGGATCTCTAGCTGCAATGGCACATGAGCAACGCTCAATTGGCACTCGAGCCTCAGTCTGTGTATTTAAGCGTACGTGAGCGTTTCTTCCGTCATTTTCACTTAGCTAAGAGAGAGAGGAGAGAGAGAGAATGCGAAGGAGAAGAGAGAGAGAATGCGAAGGAGAAGAGAGAGAAGCAGGAGATTGAAGCACCGAGTCCGTTTCTAGCTTAAAGCTAATTGAGGAAGTTATAGATCAGGTTGAGGTAGGTGCACCCATATACTTTTTGTTCTGTTTCTCTCAGATATTTTTGTTCCGATACCCATCCAAGTATGTGTTTTATAATACTCATATCTTGAGCATGCAGATATGTTAATTTTATGTCCGATTTCTAAGTTTGTGTGGTATTATGCTCTAATGAAACCCTAACCCCACACCCCCTCCTTTTTACCCTTTTATTTTGAGGTTTTTGCGTATTTAACTTTAGAAAATTGGAACCTTAGCTTGTGGACATGATTATTTGATACTTATTTACATGATTTTGTACATTATATTTTATATGTTCTAAAAATTATGTAGGGTACCTTTTGTAAAGGAATTTGTGATCCGGAAGCTCTAAAGTTATTATTGGCTCATTATGGTAAGAATTTTATAAATTTTCTAAACTTTACGTTGATTTGTGCATGTATTTAAAATCATGTGAAGATTTATACTCACAAGAATATGAAAATGTGTATCAATATGCTCAAGAATATGATTATTTGTATCTATATCTAAGAAATTTGAGAATTGTGCAAAGTATATGAAGGAAACTCCATAATTTGTTATGTTTGATGATTTGTTCTCCAACGAGTGAGAACTTG
Organism: Nepenthes mirabilis; assembly: GCA_025585075.1. Classification (NCBI taxonomy): domain Eukaryota; kingdom Viridiplantae; phylum Streptophyta; class Magnoliopsida; order Caryophyllales; family Nepenthaceae; genus Nepenthes; species Nepenthes mirabilis. Next base: position 21,873 of record JAODPA010029063.1, read on the forward strand.
TGTAAGAATATGATGGACTCTCCATTAAGAATAAGTAATTATGAAACTGGACCAAAAATTTATATTTTAAATAGTAGTATTTCCTAATATGCCTTAAGATATTACAGTGATAGACCGAGGAATACTCTTGGGCCACGGGAGATGCTATGGTGGCATATGTGTTATCTAGCTTCGTGTATTGAGTAAAAAGTATATCGTCCGCCATGGGACGTTAAAGTTGAGGTATCGTGGGTACTGTCTTAGAATGTGTGGATGTATACACATTCCATTCCTCGTTTGACTACTCGATTAGCTGGTAAGGTCTAATGGCCCTGATCCCTAAATAATAAGTAAATTTCTACATATTTTAGAATCTAAATAAAGTAGATATAAAATGAAAAAAGATAAAAGTGTTCCGAAAAGTATATTTGATCATACTTCATGTTTATGCATCTATATTATGCTCTTATTTGCTATCTCTTGATTTTTTTGAGTATACTGCTTATTATCTTTGATTATATCGTTCCTTACTAAACATTTGGCTTACTATTTTCTTGCCTTCGAATGAGCACGAGTTTATACCTGATGAGGCAAAGTAGAGATTAGCAGTTGGCTAGGTGTTAGACTCGGAGGATGTTTTTGTAGACGTAGATTTTGTGATTTTATACTTTATGGAGTACTTTTGTACATTTTGATGGACAGGTATTGATGTATATTTGTATACTAATGATGTACAGTATAGCTTAGTTCTGCTATATATTTGTGATTATATATGCTTCTATAGATTATTATGGTTTGATTTTTAGGTACCTAGTGACATCTTTTATGAGTCGACGTAGTATCCAGAGATATGACGTTAGTGCCACGAATGGATTGTGGCAATATGGATCCTGTGTGTAATTGTTGTTGTGATATATATATTGTACAATGATATTGTACAGGTTTGTATTTAGTTAAACGACCATTTTACAAGCGAAACCTTGTCAGTTTTCGGTTAGAATGCAATCCATCACGGAATATATGATAAGAGTTATAATTTTGGAGATGAAAGGTAATTGAGATGATTATTTGACGTTAGCAAAATTTGTATATAATAACAGCTATCAAGTAAGTATCATTATGATCCCATTTGAGGCTTTATATGGAAGAAAATGTTATTTTTCAATTCATTGGGAAGAGACTAGAGATAGGAGACTTTGGGGATAGGAATTTATTTAAGAGACATCCGATAAGATCCATTTGATTCATGAAAGGTTAAAAGTTGCACAAAGTCGGCAAAAGAGATATACTAATTGCAGGAGATCAAAGCTGATTTTTTATGTTGGAGACTATGTATTTTTTAAAATATCTCCATTGAAGGGAATTTCAAGGTTTGGGATTAAAAGCTAATTAAAATCGAGGTTTATCAGACCATTTGAAATTCTTGACAAAATTGGTGAAGTGGCTACTGATTGGCTTTACCTCCGAATTTAAGAGATGTGCATAATATATTCCACATGTCGATGTTGTAGAAGTATGTGTATGATCTGACACATATTATTAAATATGATTTGTTGAGGATAAATAAAGTCTTGACGTATATTAAGGAACCAATTAAGATTCTAAGCAAACAAGATCAAGTGCTCTGAACAAAAATAATTCCGTTGGTAAATGTCTCATAGATGAATCATTTGTAGAAGCCAATCTAATGGAGGAAGACCATGCTATAAGCTCTTAGGAGAGTGCTTCAATTGCGATCAATCCATCCATATGATTAAAGACTGCCCACATCCCTTGAGACAAACAGTGAGGAAGCTAAGTACTTTAACAAGAGTTTTTGCGGTGACGACCCAAGATGTGGATACATTGCTGTTAGTGATTGAGGGTAAACTTATAATTTTTAAAATTTTAACTCATATACTTTTGGATTCTGAATCAATACATTCATTTGTATCTCCTAACTTTGTTCGTTATCTCTTATCACCCCCAAGGATCGTAGATTTTTTATTAGTAGTGTCAACATTTGCTAAACTTCCATAGTGATGGATATTGTGTACCCGAGGTGTATTGTTTGGATCAACGGGTTAGAGTTGGTGGTAGATTTAATTTTGTTAAATATGCATGATTTTGATGTAATCCTAGATATAGATTGGTTAGCTAGTTATCATACTAGCATAAATTGTTTCCATAAGTGAGTGCATTTTTCTATTCCAAGTTGTGAACTTTTTTACTTTTAAGGAGTAATACAAAATCAGTCCCCAAACATAATTTCGATATTACATGCTTGCCATTTGATAGGGGATGGATGTTAAGGATATTTGGCCTATACAATTACCACAGGGAGCCGTAGTATTTCGGCGAAAGAAATACCTATGATATACGAGTTTGAGGATATTTTTCTAGAATACCTTTTAGGATTACCACTAACCTAAGAAATCAAATTCTAAATTGAGATCATACTTGGAGCAGCGCCCATGTCCAATGCCCCAAATAGAATGACACTATCGGAACTCAAGGAATTGAAGAAGTGATTGCAAGAACTATTAGAGAATGGTTTTATCTGGTCAAGTGTGTCCCGATAAGGTGCTCCAGTACTATTTGTAAATAAAAAGGATGGGTCTATACAGGTATGTATAGATTATTGGAAGCTAAACTAGATAATTATTAAGAATAAGTATTCATTGTCGAGAATTAATAACCTATTCTACCAAATGTAAGGAGCCCAAGTATTTTCTAAAGATTAATTTTCATTTAGGTTGCCATCAACTGAGGATTAAAAGGAAGATATGGCAAGGACAACTTTCCAATAGCTTTGGTTACTCCAATCCCAATAACTTAGGCTAGCACTAAGTTAGGAATGATGATTTACTTCAATCGGTTAGCTTAGGCGTCCCAGATAGTGTTCTAGGAGTGGCCTAATCCAAATTGTTCCTGTTTCAAGGAAGTGTTAGCAGTGGTTCCTAGATGGGGACTACTAATATTAGTGGCTGACTACAGGGTTGAGAGGAAGATGATGTATAGAGACACCGTAATATTGGAATTTGATTGGTATCAATTGGGTTCTTGTGACGTAACGGATATATATATATATTTTTTATTCTGTTATTCATAACACAGGATCACAGATGCCATCTAGGATCCACACACATTATCCATAAAACATGTAGCGGAAGTCAATTTAATAACCTATTGAAGCATTCAAACTTATTCCCATAAAATTCATTCATGCGCACATAGGCACAAGGTTCTAATTTTAAAAATACATCTATTCTAGTTAGATCATTACATCCACTATTTCTTCCGTGGTAACTCCCAAAGTATGCTTCGGAATCCTTAGAATCTCTTAGACGAAGCTCTAGTTACTCCTCATCAAGCACGAATTCTATAGTCTTATCTGGAGGGGGAAAAACAGAAAACAGTGAGCCAAGGCTCAGTAAGGTACATGCATGTATATAGTAAAATATGTATGCGGAACATAACTCAGCAAAACAGATACTATTGCACATGAAGTTACAAATGTCATAGGAAGTGATTTATAATAGAAATATGATGCAAACGTATACAGAACTGTCAGAAAATAGAAACGGCCTTCGGAAATCAGAAATCAATGTACTCATATTTCAAAAAGCAGAAATCGGTCTAGCTTCCATAATTTATAGAAAACTTATCTTTTATCAGTAAAGGACCCTACGAGTAGACCCTACTAGCAGAGGGGGCGAATAATCAAGGATAGATTGTGTACATCTCCCCATAATCAATGGCATTAAACAAAACAGAACGGATGATCCCACCTCACGAGATCCTTCCCCAATCCAAAGGGGCGCCGGCCAGAACAGAACAGAAGCTACCCTCCTATTATAACACCCTGAGGAGGGGCGGACCACATATAACTCCATGGACAGAGTTATCATCGATTACCACCATAACATTCTAAATCATGTCGAAGAACCTAACCTGACTGCATATCAGTCCTGGGCCTATAGTAACAGAAATATTTTCTTCTTATCGTTTACTGAAAGCCATTTTCAGTATCAGAAACATCATATTTTACCCTTCAAAAATTATACACAGATATCACAATTCGAGTCTTAAGAAGGCCGGTTCAAAATCTCTTCTATCCAAGTAAGAAGGACTTTACAATTCGTGTCATAAGGCCAGTTTCATTTTCTTTCAAAGGAATGTTGGATTCATTTTCTCACACAGGAAGGCTGGATTCATTTTCTTACACAGGAAGACTGGATTCATTTTCTTACAAAAGAAAGCCAGTTTAGATTTCATGCTTAAAGTGGCCGGTTCAGATTTTCATCAAGGAAGGGCCGGAGCACTTTTCACATCAAGAGAGCAGGTTTCATTTTTATGATATAAGGTTGGCCGGTTGTGATTTCATCTCACACAAGGCCAGTTTGTGGTTTCATGCTTTAAGGGTCGATCTTGTTTGCATCATAAGGGAAGACTGGTTGTGATTTCATCTCACACAAGGCCGGACTTGATTCAATGCTTAAGGGAGGGCCGGTCTTGATTTAAAAAGAGTGGCCGGTCTTGATTCTCTTCTCACACAAAAGCTGATTGTGATTCTTAAGGTGGCCGAACTTGTTTCATCACTCAAGGGAGAGCCGGTTTGGATTTTGTCCAAGGGTGGAGGCCGGACCTCTTTTTACATTAAGGGAAGGCCGATCTTGTTTTAGGCTTAAGGGGACCGATTGTGATTTCATGAAGTGGAGGCCAGTTTCATTTTCATCAAGAGGGGAGGCCGATCCTGTTTTCATGCAAAGGGGACCGATTTCGTTGTTATCATGCAAAAGGGGCCGATTTTGATTTTAAACATGCAAAGGCCGATTTTGATTTTAACATGCAAAAGCCGATTTCGATTTTATCATGCATGGGGCCAATTTCGATTTTAACATGCAAAGGGACCGATTTTGATTTTATCAAGGATAAGCCGATTCAGATTTAGCATGCAAGTAGGCCGTTTCTGATTTTCACAAGGGTAAGCCGGTTCAGATTTATCATACAAGCAGGTTGATTCTGATTTTCACAATGGTAGGCCGGTTTAGATTTATCATGCAAGCAGGCCGATTCTGATTTTCACAAGGATAAGCCGGTTCAGATTTATCATACAAGCAGGCCGATTCTGATTTTCACAAGAGTAGGCCGGTTTAGATTTATCATGCCAGCAGGTCGATTCTAATTTTCACAAGGATAAGCCGGTTCAGATTGTGCAGGCAGGCCGATTCTGATTTTATCATGCAATGATGCTTACAATGCCGATTTTATTTTTAGTCTGAGTTTTATGCAGTTTCAGTTTAAGCAGGGAACCGAAGGTAGAGAACAGAGAACATGAACTAATCATGAAATTTATCATACCGTAAATACAACTTAAGCAGTAATTTTAAAACGGTAAGCATTTTGAATCGAAAGAAGAAACACTAGCAGTTTTTCTTAAAACTGGACTTAGAAACGGGAGTTCTTGAAGCATGAACTTTTAAAACTAGGGTACACTTAGCAATATTCTTAAAAACAGAACTTAAAGAGTAGCGTCCGAGGTACACTTGCCTGACTGCCCACTCTAACTACCTCAAAGTTCTTCCCTCCTTCACTCCTTATTCTTCCTTCATGCCAAAAACTCACACTCATCCATCAACTGGAGCCCAGTATATAAAGAGGAGGGAATAGGTGGAGTAAGTGAAGGTAAGTCACTTGTTCGGTACTATTTTTCAGAGGGTAGGTGGGAGTAACTAGGTTACTTTACTTACTCCATTTGGTCGCCGCCTAGCTGGCTTTTAACTAAATAATAAAGTTTACTTTTGTCTTTAGTTGCCATTAGTTTATTCAGGCCAACATCTCCTTATTTAGCCATTTTCTTGCCAACGTTTCACTCCTTGTCAATCAACTTTTACTTAAAATCGGTCAACATTCTATATGGCCAGTCATCTTAAAGTTCATTTTGGTCAACCTTCGTGGAAACCAGGTCAAGGCCGGTTAACTTTTTAAATTCCAACTTGAGCATTTTGATTTTGGATCTCATAGTTCTTGAATTGATCAGTGAGGATTCAAAGCCTAGGTTAATTGATGTTGGATTAAGGTTTAAGTTTGGTCAGCTCTAGATTGAGGTCCTGAGGCTAGTAATATGCTAATAAGGGTTGCCTAATCAACCTAGCAAGTGGGATGAATAACGATTAAGTGTTTGAATTATAAGTGATTTAGACCTTGTGGAAATGGAGACATGGATCATAAGTATTGAAATGGTATTTGTAGTAGCCAAATGCTCGGAAAGTTTAGAAGTATTGTAGGACATCTGCATAGGTGTTCTTTAATCAATGAGGTATTCCTCCCAACAAGTTAAGAAATATGATTCTAATTGTAATTAATTTAATCACAAGATTAAGGAATATCCTTATCTTTGGATGGACGGTGAAAAGGTCCAATGTCTGAATCAGGATTCTAAGGTATTAACTCAGGGCATTTAGTGTCGCCTGTTGTGATAAGAGGTAAGGGTCTTGAGTTTGATATTGTAGCCTGGTGTCGTTTTAGGGATTCTGAGCCCATGTTTCCTTGTGTTTTCGAGTTATGTGTAATTGAAAAACCTAGGCATTGCAATAGTGACAAAGGTGACCCAGTATTCGAGAGGATAGAAGATATATTAAGGTGGATGTACATGGATGAATCTTAGATAAATATCTTTTCGAAGAGATTTTGGGACTACAATCTAAGTTGTAGATAGCTTGATCACTAGATTCGGGATAATTTGTATCCTCTGGCCTGGTAGTGAAGGAATCCAGTGCCTTGGATTGGAGTTTTGATGGTGGTGACGTATAAGAAAATTGTGTTGATCGCCATAATAGAAGACGAGATTTCTCAATTTTGATATCACAAGACCTTTATCATTTGGAATCCTGAATATATAATTTTGTGATTCCTAAGTTTATTTGTTTATTTAAGGATGCAATCTTGATAAAAGCGGTATCGAGGGTTATGATATTTTTGGGTTCGTAGATGCAATTGGTTGGATTAATCTGAACCATTTTGTGGTTCCAATCTTGATGTGACATCATGGATGATTTGGTCAGCAAGTTATCGAGTCGATCTGAATTAGATTGGTAATCATATTATGTCTTGCAATTGAATTGTGTGATCTTGGGTATGAGCTTGAGCTAGCTAAGATATCAAGTTTTAATCTGATCTTAGTAGTAGTTTGGTGGATGAACCGCTGTGCTAGACTGGGTTAGACTGGTAAAAAGATAGCATCCTACAGTCGAGTTGTGGGATCTGAAGTATAAGTCTGAAATTGATCGAGGTATCAGTCGATTAGTGCCGTCTTTCCTTCAAATCAGTTAATAAGGACTTGCGCTAAGTCCAATTTGTATAGGCGACCACGCACAAAGGTCATTTTGTGGTCATTGAGGGGTTTTGGTTATGTGAATATTTGAGGATGTTATCAAAAAGAAGAGTAAGCTGATCTATCTTTGGTCGGTAATTCAAAGTTGTGTCGAAATCGACGCCGATCGTTGAGGATTTCATGTAAAGCTGAGGAGGTATCGGTTTTGTATCATAGTAGAATACTCTAGAACCTTCAAGGTAAATAAGACGAGCCAACAAGGTTGTTCATGAATTTCAAAAATGGGGTTGCCTAAGAGATTATTGATTTGATAAGCGGACTTTATGAATGGATAGGTGAATTGTGTGGGCTATATAAAGGCTTGATGATTGCTAAGATTGATTTGGGTCCATAGCATGTTAATTGTGGATTAGTGGGGGTTGTAGACCCGGTAGTATTTAGGATAAGGATACGGCTACTACGAAGTTCGAAAATACCATTTGGATTTTGTAGGTTCACGGGTGTCTCATGAAATTTTATCGGATGGATCTTTTTGCCATATTCAGGTCCATGTTGAGGTGACTTCATTGATAAATCCAAAAGGACATAGGGTGCATGCAATTTGTTTGACGATTATATCATAACTTGTGAACGGTTGTTAATTCGTATGCCCCATTGAGAAGGGAATGCGAGTTAATTCTGAGAAAATCCCTTGTTAAGTATGTGGTTCTTTGGTAGCATGATTTTGAGATCCATAAGACCTTAAGTGATGGCTAATTGGGAAGACCGATTAGTGTCGTGAAAGCATATGGTCATTTTAGGTCTAACCGAAGTTATTTAGTGACCTGACAAGTATTCCTCGAGGATTACAGTGTCAGTGAGACGTTTGACTTAGAAGAGATTTGTAATTGTAAGAACAAAAGATGAAAATGTAGTTTTCAGGGACTAAAAATGGTTAATTGATGTCCATGTCATTTTGGTTGACCCCTGATGGGTCTGATAAATTATTGTAGAATGTAATGTTTTTGAGAAAGGATAGGATTATGTTACTCTCGCATCATAATTGGTGGCTACCCTCAGATTAAGTGGGGGAGAAGTTTATAATTAGAGTTACGCCACGTGTAGGTTGGAATTAGCAATTGAAATATCCGCTTTGAGAACTTATGAGTATTGTCTTTGAAGATAGCCATTATCTAAGATTTTAAGAGCCAGAGTAGTTGTGTCACTAAGGGAAAGGTGATCATATGAGATTTCATGTGGATTTATCTGTTTAAAAATTGGGAAGGTGAACCTCTGTGCCTCTTAAGGAAAGCGGACATCAATGCTGACAATTGATACTGCAAGTCTTTAGACATAGTATGTCCTCAAAGCCTCGTAGGAGACGTGAAAGGTAAATCACGAGTAGGTCCAATACTTAGATAATAGGATGTCATATTTTTAAATTGGGAGACAGAATTGTATCCAATGTATTGGAGTTATGAATTTATGAAATATGAAGTCCTTATGGTTTTATTTCAGGGCAATTAGAGTGACCCATATATCTTAATCATAGAAGATGTGTTCAGATTAGATTAGTTAGCTCATTGGTAGACCAACGGGATTTTGAGGTTGCTCAGTAATCGGATTCTGAGGTTAAGGGGAGGATGATCGAAAGTTATGTCGAACTTTGGGTGATCGTTATGATTGTAGTTTTGAATGTGGTTGTAGTTGGATGATTGTGAGATTCATCTTCTTGGTATGACTATCCTAGGATTATTTTAATCAAGGTTGCTGTATATTTCGGGTGTGTGATATGGGCTATGTATTTTAGGAAATATGTCGGTTTGTCGACTTACCAATGAAATGGCGAGAATATAAATTATTCTGATTTTGAAATTTTTGTGATTTAAGATTTGTATCGAAACCTTTGTAAAACTTGATTAGAGAATCTTTGGGACGTCAAACTGAATTTGATATGGTGGTGAAATCTCAATAGGATGATTCGTAGTAAGATAATTAATCAGGGTAGCGTAGCGTAAGCGTTGTGGGCCCATGGCCCAGAGATTTCGGAATGAGGTTGCAGTTCCATATGATCGAATCCTTTTCAAGGCTTGGAATGAACTGAAGTGGAAGTCCATTGGTTCACTTAAAGTATCGAATTAGGCTAGAGGAATGGATGGCATTATTTTTAGGCCACTTCGAGAATTTTAGTGATTGTAATGAGGTCTCCCTTGTATCGATAGTTAAAGAAATCAGTAAGTATTTGGGTTAAGCCGTTTTGGAGACTAGGAATTCGTTTTGATATGAGGGCCCCCTAGGATAAGTCGTTTGATCGAAGATGTGACGTAGGATCGTGAAGAAGGAATTCTAAAAGGATCTTTTCTCCAACTATAAATCCTAAGGTTCGTCAAATTTCGAGGATGAAATTTTTATAAGTGGGGGAAAGTTGTGAGGTTTCAGGTTAAGAACATAATAACTAGAAGGTAATTAAGTTAACATAAGTGAATTTTGGTCAAAAGGTACGAGAGGAATCGGATTGAAAAGCTCAAAAAGCCGAAATTGGCAAATTGGGAACGGAAATTGTAAGCCGTGAAATATTAATTCGTAAAGAAGATTTTAGATTTTAAATTATGATAATCATGATTTATTAAGGTTATATAATCAAAAGTAAGGTCCAAGGATGTGAAAAATTTGGTTAGAATGGTCAAAAGGGTCCCAAATGGCAAAAACGCGAAGTGGGCTTGCTGCAGGCTTGCTGCGGGTATGACTCGCGCTCTCCGTGGGCTTGAGCCTACGGAGAGCACAAAATCCAGATTTGTCTGTGCTCGCTACGCGCTCGAGCGCCAGCCCGTTTTAAAGCCACCTGCTACTTTGCGATTTTCATTTTTTCATGTTCCAAAACTTTCTAGAGAGAGAGGGCGCCGATTTTAGAGAGAGAAAGGAGGAGATCGAGCCCATTGAGTCCGAATCCATCCGAGAGCTAGTTATAAAAGTGGTAATACGCGTCGAGGCAAGTGTTCTTATGCACACTAATTTTTCTCTTTCGATATTTTTTGTTTATCATCGGGTGTTTTGTGTCAATACCCACCCAAACCGTGGAAAATATAATACCCATGACTTGAGACCAAGAATTTCGTAGTTTATTATCCGATTTACTCACCAATCCAGTTGGTGGAGTTCCACCAAACCATAACCTACGGGAATTAGGGTTTTTCCATTTTCGCATTGTATCTTGTAAAATTGACCCCAAAATATGAATCACCACGTCCCAAATGTGTATATATGTCAGCCGCACGATCGATCTCGCACGTTTTGACTTGTTCGCAGTGTCCGAGCCCTCTAAAATGCCACTGTTACTGTTCATCCGAGACGAAATAGAAAAATTGCATGCTTCTACCTTCGTATTATGTTGAATCGACCTCAAACTATGAATCACCACGTCCCAATTATGTATATATATCGGCCATACGAACGATTTCACACATTTCGACCCGTTCGCGGCGTCCAAGCCCTCTAAATATGCACTGTTACTATTTATCCGAAATTAAATGGGGAATTTGCTTGCTTCCACCTTCGTATTATGTTGATTTGACCCCAAAATGTGAATCACCACGTCCCAAATGTATATATATATCGACCGGACGATCAATCTCGCAAGATTCAACCCGTTCGCAGCGTCCGAGCCCTCTGAAAGTGGCCCGATACTGTTCATCCGAAAATAAAGTGTAAATTTGCATGCTCTACCTCTATTTAATTGTCATAAAACGTATGATTAAATGTTCATGTTAAATTGTAAGCCCCGAAAATGTATATTTGTACACCGGAAGCAAGGGAATGAATCCCGAAAACTTCTAGATGATATTTGACCATCAGAGGTAAGAAATTTCAAACTTTCTTGTGAACTTAGATTGAATTACTAAAAGGGACTAAGTCCCACCGAAAGATGAGAATCGAGCAAGTAAATGAAGGATAATCCACCAAAGTACGATATATGATGGATTTGATCTCTCGGATAGAGATAAGGATGGGAATGTGTTTTTCCAATTAGAAAATGTGTTGTACTTGTGGTGGGTCTTCCCTCAAGGAAGAATTAATCCTGAAATTAGGACCATGGTTCATAGGGGTAGTATTCTCTAGTTTGCCATGTCCATTACGGTGTGAACCCAAGGAATATTTCGCCACGTATTCTGACAGCTCGTGGAAGCGAGTAATGTTCATGGTACGCTTTAGGATACTACTGTGGAAGAATGAGGATTGCCCTGATCCCCGGGGGATATGGGGCTAGTTGAGATGGCCAAGTGCTGCAGGCCTAAAATGTAACCAATGATCGAGTGCTGCAGACCTAAATTGTAGCCGATGGTCGAGTACTGCAGACCTAAAATATAGCCCGCTTTAGAATGTGTGGAAGACACATTCCTTTCCTCGTTCTCTCATATCATTGGTTAGTACGACCTACTAACCCGGGTCTGTAAAGATTAATGAAATTACTGAAAATGAATAGACGTAACCAGAATAAATATGCGAACCAGATGATCCCAGATGTCTCCTCTCCTCACATGCTTTCTTTTATTTAAGTTATATGTTTTCCCTACCCAATTACTATTTTTCCTATTATTTGCTGTAATTAATGATGTATAATTACGTTTGCTGAGTTGTATGCTCGCTGTTGATGTTTCTCCTTCCAGATGAGAACATTAAACAGGCGCCTGATTAGTTAGAGCAAAGAAAGGGACTTACTTGAGGAGATTAGCTGGATGTTGAAGGCTTGAAGTTTTGGATACGTTATTGTAATAGAATGTAAACAGTCTAGTTTGATTAATGTAATTTGTTATTATTTTATGGTTATTGTTATACTTCTACAGGTTTCTAGATTTAGCTATACTTCCGCATTTATGTTGATATTTTGAATTTCGTTTAGTCGTAGACAGCATCTCTTTAGACCCAACATGGTAAATAGGAGTACTGTATTGGAGCCATGGATGATATGGTGATTGTGATCCTGTGTATTATATTGTAGGCCAAAATGTTGATTATTGGATAGTTGTGTGCTTGTACAGGCTATTTTAAGCAGGTTATATTTTTAATATTTCATTCAATTGTAGAGAAAACTCTGCCGAAATTCTACAGAATCTATAATGATAAATTATGGGTATAAGTTTATATTACTATTGACGAAGGTTATTTAAAGAGAATAACCCGGTTCGTCACATAAAACCTTCAACTTATAAGTTAGGGGGTTCCCCTTCTTACTAGACCAATCTTTCGGAATGGGCTATCACTCTAACTTATGCTCGCATCAATGATGCTTTCATTAAGACCAACCTCGAACCAGAGAAGGCTACCTACGGAGAGTTCTGACCAAAAAGTATTACCTACTGAGAGACTGATTTGATACTGGTATGCCAGGGTAGAGTGACCTGCAGCAGAATGAAACGTTGCAGAGTAAAAACCGTCGAGTGAAGTGTCGTAGAGTGCAACCGCTGAGGTCTGCAGTTATTGAAGGAGGGAGGAATGATGCGGTCCCACATTAGAAAGCTTAAAGCAAAACCTTCAGTTTATAAATTAGATGGCTCTCCCTCCTATTAAACCGGTCTTTTGGGATAGGCTCTCCTTCTAACTTATGCTCGCATCAAAGTAACCCGAGTCAGGTTTGTGATTTAGGCTCGAGTCATTACATATACGATTAGACAAATCGATCAAAGATCATAGATATTTTCCAAGATTGACAATTGCAATATTTCTGGTCTAAAATTATTTGTGATTCTCGCTAGTTGATTAGTGGGAAGATGAGTTTCCCAAGACGACAAGGTTTGGTGGCATTGCTAATCAATAATCAATGGCAAGATTGAGGAACTATTGGCTGTTAACTAGTATTTTATTCTAAGTAATGAAAGAAAATTATTTAAGGGTGTTGATGTTTAAGACTTAATTTTGAGAAATGACTTCTAATTTTGACAATGGGAATATTTTGCAATGAGATATCATGCATCTAATAATGGAATTGTTTCTTTTCTCCTTTCTCTGTCCCCCTCTCTTTCTCACGTCCCACGTCCCATCACTCTCATTCTTATGCCCTACATTTAAAAAATTAACACTCTTAACCCATAAAAATCTTATCAAATCAAGATTCTTACTTTTTCTTACGTCTAATTAGTTGTATCCTAAATCAACCTAACTCAGTGAACACTTTCCTAAAAAATAAAAAACAAAATACAAATAGGACACCAATGGATTGAAATGACATGCCTGTGTCTTATTGTCACAATGCAGTCTATGCTAGCATTTAATAGGAAAATAATATAGCATTAGCATTTGTCATATTATGATTTCTTTCGCATGAAAGTTGAAATTTTGTTATATCGTTAGATAATAGGTTTACACGAGATCGAGGAAACATAATTTACCCCTATGGAGTACAGAGTCTTGTGTCATGTATAATATTCAACAAGTCAATCTTTTATTTGATTTCTGATGCTAATTAAAATCAGCTTTGGCCATTTATTATTATTTTTCAACAAACTCCCTTGATATTTCCAACTATGTATTTTAAAAATATTAGATCAATTGACTTTTTAAAAAACAAAAAATTAAAGTATCCAAAGATAGACTTTTTTCCCTGGATGACATACAATATTATTCCTAATATGAGGCTTAAAATTAGCTCACCTTTGCTATCTCAGTGACGGAGAGCTTTCGTTGTTTTGTGTTGAATTCCCGGACCCATCCTCCCCTTCGAATAAACACAGAGCTACACATTTCAGTTACGTTTTTTATACGGAAGGGATTAATCAATCAATCAAATGATATTAACTAACCGATCACGACGCGCAACGAAAATTTACACAGCAGTACGGAACTAGCTAGGTGGGTAGTAACCCCGTGCTAATTTCAAGTTTTCTTTCCCTAATTGTACATAAATTATGGACGCAAAATTAATTTTCATTGTCAAATTCAAGACACGTGATAAATTATTTATTTTCGTACATCAATTAGCTATATAACTTTGCATTTCAAACACATGAGACTTACCATCTTCGTGTAACAATGGATTAAATAAATAAGACATTCTCTCTTTTTTTTATAAGTTTATTCTCATTATTACATATAAAGGATAAAGTATTATAAGATAAAAACTGAGAATAATATTCCAAAATAATTTAAAATTTTTTGCTTTTATAAGAAGACATGGTCCATGCTTTCTTTTATTATTATTATTTTTGGGGGACATTGACGGGGTTGAGATGGCAACTTGGGAGGTAATATTTGGAAGCAGAGATGCAAGCGTGAGAACGCCTATATATAGAGAAGAATATCTAGGCCAAAGGCATTGCGTATTTAGAATATCTCTCAATAATTATTCATATATAAAAAAATAAAGCAAATCTTTCAAAATAAAATTTGAGTCCGTCCATCAGTTAATTCATATGGCATCGAAAACCAACGTGCTCGTTGGATGGACTCCAAGCCCGAGCCCATCATGGTCACTTGTGCCCAATACGAGCACAACAAAGAACCCCAATAATGGAGTTGAGAGAAGCTGCAGTTCAAAGAGCTTGGCAAACTACTTTCCATTCAACCTTGTTCTTAGCTCCACTGCACTTACACCGTCGCCGGTCTTGTCGCCACCACCGTCACCGCCACCCCATTCACTACCAAACGAGAAAGGTTTGAGCAATGGAAGAGGTGTGTCCTTGACATGGAAGGATTTATCGGTGACGATAGTCGATCGTAAAGGGGAAGGACGACGGACAATTTTGGAAGGCGTGACTGGATATGCCGAGCCGGGCGAGGTGTTAGCAATCATGGGCCCTTCTGGCTGCGGCAAGTCTACTCTCCTGAATGCCTTAGTAGGTAAAGGGCATGTTTTATGACTCTTTTAGTTAACATATATTATTAATGTTTACGACGACAACTAAAAAATTTATATTTTTATTGTTATTTTTTAAAAAAAATTAATAAATATT
>JAODPA010029074.1:0-12573 GCA_025585075.1 Nepenthes mirabilis
ATATAATAAATTTTTTGAAATAGATAAATTGAAGTTTTTTAAATAAGTTGAATGAAATAATTATACAGTAATTTTGAATAAAAGTATTTCCCTGACGCCTAAAAAACACGTGACGGCCTACTTTAGGTTTTATTTTCACATCAAAGAATCGAACCGGACCGGACCGGAATTTTCAATTGTTGCGTCTTGCCATCTCTCTCTGCCGCCTCATATCATTCGTTCACGTCAGATCGCTCCTCTGCCGACAGCCGCTCGCCGATTGACGTTGCCGTTGCCGTTGCCGTTGCTCTAAGTGGTATAGAACGGTAGCTCATCTTCTGTCGCCCTGACATTCTTCCATGTTTCTCTTTTTTCCTGCCTTTTTTTTTAAATTTTCTGTTATGATTAATTGATATTTGATAGCGAATCTTTATGCTAATACGTTTAATGGTTGCAATGCCGATTCTCGCTAGTCACACTGGTTCAAACTTGATGCTGTGTTGTATGTTCTTAATTGCTGGGCTTTGGCTTCTGTTTTAGCTTGTAATTAGTAAATCTACTGGTAATTGGTAATTGGCAAAGCTACTAGATTGTTGAGCTCGCCTCCCCTGAATGATAGAAATTTATCATGAGTCGAGTATTAGAAACCTTCTGATATCATTATTATTCTTATTCTGAAGAGTGGAGTAAACCCTGTGTATATTACGCACCTGCAAAAGCCCTGTATATCAGGACTGGAAGCCACCTGAGCGTGGTGCTTTATTTTTGTTTTCGAATCCATCCCTTTGCATTGTTGGTGTTTGTCATTTATTAGTTTGAAATATTGAACTTCTTTTGAGGGGTTGAATGAAGAAGTTTTAGATGCTTATGATGTGCAGATGAAAGTCTGTGTTATTGTGCAGGATTGTGAGTCTTTTACAGAAAAATAATCGAGGGAGTAGAGTACTCTGCCTGGGCCGAATATTGTGGTTATGGGTTATGTTCTTGTGTTGTAGGGGAAAGAATTAGTTTGAAACATAAACCAAATTGTGAATCAACGTTTGTTTTTGCATATCTGCCCCAAAACCATAACTAGAGGTCTCACATATGAATGGCCCCACGCTCAAATGAGAAAAATTATTATTCACGCTCTTTTAGTCATAAATATTGATTACTTTAACAACAATATTTCTAGAACAGAGCAAGCAATATTGACGCCAGTAACAATTTAGGTTTTCTTTTGACTCAGAAAATCACGGTATAAAAGTCATTGAAGGGCACTGCTCGTATTTGGACAATCCCCCCCCCCCCCTCACCCCTATCAAAAAAAAGAATCCATGAATCAGTTTTCTTGGGGTGGATTGATGAGGCATGGACCCAACCTAGGCCATCAGCTGGGAAGAGATGCAATCTCTTCTGCAAGTGCTTAGGTCCTACATTGAATATGATGGTCAGCTTGGTTTGGATATTCTTCTAAGCTTTTAGTCCAGAGTATTTTCTTCCTAGTAAAATTTATCTGAAGCTTTTGAGGTGCGTGATTCCATGTTCATCAAGTTTTAGTCTGAGTTTGTTCAGTAGATGCTATGAAATTCTTATTACAGTTTATTTTTCATCAATGAGAAAGATGTTATCAATAATAAAGAAAAGATGTCTTCACTGAAATGCATAGTAGCTAAAATACAGTAGCAAAAACTGAAAAAATAGCAGCAGAATCTTTGACATCACAAGTGGTCAACAAAAGTTACCCAGTAAAAAAGGTTAACAGAAAAATCCACCGGCACTCAGTAAGAAGGATATGGTTGGAAAATATAAGACGATGAAACAGTTGAGGGATACAGATCTGGTCAATATTCTTGCATTTGTTTGTAGACCACTCCTAGGTCAATATTTCATCAAAAACCAAATAATATTTAACCTAGTGGTTTTTTGCATAAAATTTGAAAAACTTGAAGCCTCTTCTCTGTAAATTTTGAACTTTTGAAGCACCTTCAAGTAGCATTCCTTGCTAAAAAAGTAACCCTAAATCTAGTTGTAAGGTATAAATCCCAAATGAATATTTTTTTGATTATTAATGAATTAAATTGATGGATTTTCAAGGTTAATTGAGATTTCGGGTCAAACATTTAGTTTTGGATTGGTTTAAGTTAGGTTGAGTAGCGTCAAACCTATGTTGATCTATACACAAGCACGTTTTAGATAAAATGTCTAGCTTGAGGTGTGCTTGAATGGTACACGTGCATATTTAGAATAGAATATTGACACCTGATACGCACTTAGAGGAGCTCGTGTGCGGTGCGGTTTGGTTTGTACTTTAGTGCCTGATTCTCACTTGATCGGCTCTCATGTGCTAGCTTTCTATAAATAGATCCTTCGGCCAATTTTAGATTATTTTTGTTAGAATTTTGAGAAAAGAGAGAGAAAGAGAATAGGAAAAGACAAAGAGGAAGAGACAGAAAGAAGGAGAAGGAAGATTTAAGGTGAATATAAAGATTTTTTTGCTAAAAAACAAGTGAAGGTAAGTGCATCAAAACATTTTCTTCCGTTGTTGCTATTCATTTTTTTTCTCTTTGAGTATTCTTATTCCAAATGCGTATGCATGTGTTGTTTTCATATTTAAAGCGATTATACTTTGTATATATGTGATTTCACTCCCGTCTCATGAACTTTTATAAAATATATGTCTTAAATTCATACAGATCATGTTTAAGTATTGAATTTTTGCAACAATGCTCTTGCATGCCTTAAAATTTTGTTTAATGTTCTTGCATGTCTTCAATTTTTAAATATATGCTTTTACATGTCTTAAATTTTCTTATAACTGTTCATGCATGTTTTATATTTAAAAGAAATTGTTTAAGTCACTTGAATCATGTTGAATTCTTGTATTTTTTGTATAATAGTTTTTACATATTTATAAATTATACANTCGTAGTTTTACTGAATGCCACATATTTGAAGAAATATGAAGGAAAATTCTAAATAAATTTTGATGAAGAAAGTATTTTCTCCGCTATGAGAGAAACTAAGAAATATTCATATTTGAGTAGAATTTTCAGATTGATAAGTATGGATTATTATAGAGAATTGACAGAATATATTCGGATATATACTAATATATTATTAGTAAATCAGAGGTCGAACCTATTATCTTCGGGTTAGAAAAGCGGTATTTGGCCACAATTATGGGAATTATATGTAGTTAGCTCATTCACAGGTTGTGAATAGTGGCATATGGCCTTTGGATATGAGAAAATAATTATAACTTTAATTTTAATATCCGTCATTTGTTAATAAGGTTATTACTGATCTTTGGTCCTTCTGTATGTTATCATGACATAGTTTGACATGTTTGACTATGAATATATAGATATGGGCATCATTTATGTTATCGTACAGATTTTGGCATAATTGATCAAGTATCTGAATTTCACATGATTTATTGGAAAATGATGTTCTCGACATTTTAGACTTTCAATCATGGTATAATTTCAGCATATTTGCTTTTATATATCCATATATGAAATTATACATTTTTGAGCATTAGACTTATTTTTGCTTTTATTTTTGTAACTCTCCAGATTAGCAAGCTTGGATTTACTTGCAGGAGATCAAGATCAGGTGTAGGCTGTTCGTTTAGTTAGCTTTTAGGGTGCTAGAATGTGAAACTATTTTAATGTTTTAATTAGAACAGAATTGTAGCTTAATTGTTAGTTTTTTAAAATTTTTGATTAATGTTATACCGAGTTGGTGGTGTTGTTTATTATGATGATGATTCAGTTTGTTTTTTGATTTTTTCAGAAGTTAGTTTTGATACTTTGATTGAGCTTCGTCCAAAAATAGCAGCTTTATTGAAAAAGCAGCCCAATAGCTGGGTCAACAGGAAAACTCATTTCCTCCCAGTAAGTTTCATCAAAACGGAACAGCAAAAACGAGGACCAGATAATCCTTTCAATTGACACGTTAAAGTAACAAATACTTTGAACATAGAACCTAAGCACTTGTCTTTATTTAATTACAAGGAGAGAAACAAAATGTCTGAGATTGAAAAAGGACTCAAATACATGCAGTCCAACAAACTCTATGTTCATCATTCTAATATAACATCTGCATTTTCTGTGTTCTCCAGGCACGAAGTACAAGGTAATGAAGAGATGGCAGCAGTTGCATTGATTTCAGGAACCAATCAAAGCCCTATTATAATCTATTATTAATCCATCCGCTGTACCTCTTTCAAGTTTAAAAGCACCACCATGTCCTTATTGAATTGGAATCATGCTAAACTTTAAGTAGGTAAACACCCATAAATGCTGCTTCTCTCAAATATATTCTTAGATAATATTTCATCTTAAGATATCATCAGTATTGTCAATGATAAGGTTGCCTCATTATGATATGAAAGTCATGGGTTTAAACATGAAAACCACCTCTCTGCATCATATGGGTTAGACTACACACATCTAACTCTATGCAAACCCCATGATATGAGAGTGTGGAGCACAAAAAAATCCACCTGTATTAAACCAACTTGAAGCAGCAGACTTATATGATGTGTTCAGGAATCCTTAATTTGCACGTGCCTACTGCATCTGAGCAGCTGATAAGTTATTATCTTGATTTTCTAAGGTCACTAGGTTACCATAAATTGAGATAAAGATTGTTTTTGTCAACAAATTCCCCCTTCCCTTAATGGATTCAAATGGAATTCCCAATTGAGTGCCTTAATTGATGTGGGCAAAACAAAAGAAATATCACAAAACAACCTCTCCACCATATAGGGATAAGGCTCCATACCCTTTCAAGACCCAATGGTGTGAGAGTTTCATGTACCAAATTGTCCTTTTCAGGCTATCAAAGGAACACTCAGTTGATGTAAAGAAGTTGAAAAGGGAAATAAGATTTCCATTTTCTGTGATATTAGAACAACCTAAAGGGCCAAACCCATTTAATAAGATCCTCTACAAACCGTTTCATTTACCTTGTAAGCTACCTCTTTGTGTATTTTAGCAACAAATTCAATAAATCTAAGTGTGTTGATTGGTGTATTGATCATTTTTTTCTGGGAAAGTAAAGCCTCACTTTTTCAGCAAAGGCCAGAGCCAACTCATTCAAAGTGATTCTTATTCTTTCTTTAAAAAAATTGCTATGGCACTGTATCAGTTTAGTTAATTTCCTATTTAGGAGTTAGAAGTCTAACAATCCTACAAAAACATGACTCCCAACCATTTATGCCTTGTTAAGACCATTTCTTATTTTTTTGCCAAAGCAATTTACAAAACACATGCTGAAAATTGGTGAAATCCAAGGACAATGCATGAATGCCACTACAAGTACATGCACCCGATGAATTACAGTCTATTGTAGGGATTTGGGACTAACACATTCAATGACTTTAGCACATCCTATTTCATTGGTGTCACGTCCCATCCCAAGGCCGACATTATCAAAATTATTTTATTCTTTAATATTCAATTAACTTAAAATCAAATTTTTATTCTTAAAACTCAAAAATTCAATTGTTTATTCTACCAACTTAACTCAAACCAAATACTAGGACATAAACTTATAAAACAAATATAGTTAAACAGTCCAAAATAATATAATAATCAAACTAGATAACTCAAATGCCACACCCAAAAATGCCTTTAAATATCGATAATTATTTGACATTGAATCATACATAAGGAAAATCATCTCAACTGCAAGAGTCAGTTTCTTTGTGTCAACTTTGTGGAGAAGTTATGGGGATTCAAAAAGCCCATTGCTATCCCAACATTATAAAAGAAGTGACAAATCACCTCTTCTAAACTGCCCAATCATTCTAAATTGGTAAATTTATAACCCCACATACTGCTACTACATAGTTTACCAAACACTAGTACATCACTGTTTCTCATAGCATTCTTTTCATCTTTTATTTCCTTTTCATTTTGTAATATAGCTACAGCCAGTTTACCAAATACTATATTGCATTCTAGCCACAACATATAACTTAATTTCATTGATTGGCAAATTTGGAAGAGATCGAACTCTGTTATATTTTTTGTCTTTCTGCAACTTCTCTTGATGGAGATATGGTAAAGTGCAGACTACTTTCCAAACATAGCAATGTTTATCTCACCCTGATTGAGTTTTGATTGTCCAATTGGAAAAAGACTGTTTTGATTGGATTTTGTAGCATGTGGAATATGGAATCATGGGATGCGAGAAAATTGTAAACTTGTAGTCTTGTAGGTATATTGAAATTTATAAATGGGAAGAGTACCTTGAAAAGTTATGACGGCTACTTTTTGTTTCTCATGGTTCTTTGGGGTTGAAAATGTGAGTCTGAGCACTGAAACCTCTCATCAGATTGGATAATAGTGATGAAACTCTGAAATATTGTGCGAAAAGTTCAGATCTGAACTATAAATTAAAGAGAACAAAGAAGCTCAGTCACAACCCTTTAAATTTACAGGGCAAATAGAGTTTCAATTGGTGTATATTCCGTGTCAAAGCATGGCTAAATTAATTGAATATATTCCATTGATTTAGACTGTAGCTGTTCTCTCTAATTCCATCAGAAATTCAGAACCCTACTCTACAGAAAAATTTAATCAGCTTAAAACTCAAGTTTGACTGGTGAGTGAAAGAATGTAGAGAGTCTGCAATAAGGTACTAAAATCATGACTTTAGAAAGAACTGAAAGTTCTGGACAAAATTATTAATTTTTGGTTCTATCACTGAATTTTACTCTATAGAAAAATGTTTTTCCCCCCCTTCATCTCTGTGGGCTAACTTTAATTTTGCTTCAGGAATTGTTTCATTTTAATAGAATCTAAAGATCATCAAAAAATGAAGTTCCAAAAAAGAGAGAATTCTGAGATTTTGATTCCAATCTTATACTGCTAGTTACTCTAGAAACAAATAAATTTTTTCTTTGTTTCCACGGGCTGAATTGAATTTGGAAGATGGGTCATTACATTTTATGAGACAAAATCTTGGATTGGTTTAAAGTTGCAGGCTGCAAGAGCCATAGGAAATGGTGAGTGAGGCTAAGAGTAATGGAAGCAACAGTAGTGCAGCTGGAGGATTGAGAGCCAAAATAGATCACATCCTCTACAGTGGAGACAAGAAGTACGTCTTTTCCGGTTTAGCCATTATCAGCATCCTTTTTGGTGTCCCTTGGTACCTTATGACTCGAGGTTTGCTATCTCTGTCTTTCTGTCTCTCTCTCATTTGCACATGGAGGCATGCCTATTTATTCATGCAGTGACAAGAAATAAATGTATCATTGAGGGAATGCCTGTTTATTCAACTGCAATGGCTAGAAACCATTGAATTATTATGCAACCTTGTCTAACTTGTGTCAATTAGCTGGTGCGCTTGTACAGAGTAAGAATACACCAGTAAATTGTTTATTATCTTTTTCTCTGAAAGTGGTTTGCTGCAGTTGTTAGGATTTTGCCAGATGGGCAACTTTGTTCAGCTATCATGCTAGATTTTAATAGTGACTGGAAAACTCTCAGGATGAACTGCTTCCATTTCTAGAACCAGATATTTTAGAGGAATTAATTTTATGAATATAATGGGGAATAACTTGGGTTACAATACTGAAATTTTCCATTCATGAGGAATTAATTTTATGAAGCTGCGAGCTTCATAAGGTGGAAATATTTCATTCTTTAGTGTCCTTGATACGGAAGAAAATGAGTTCTGGTGGAGTGGAGGAGTAAGATAATATTATTAGCTGTTGATGGATAAAAAAGGTTTACACCAGATTTCAAGTGGGTGTCCTATCTAGACTAGTCATTACCCAATTGTTTTGATGAGTATTCCCTCTGTGGTATTTTTTTTTCTAAAAAAAAATTCCATGTAACGATGGAGGTAATGGATGATATGATGTATTTCTTAGTTTGCTATGGAAGCTTTTCCTAGTTACAATTTATGTTCTTCTTATTCTTATTCTTTTTTTTTACTTGCACCCCCGTCCTATAATTTAGGAGCATTGTGCATTGGACTGTCATTTTCTCATTGCCGTCTTTATGCATGCCTAGAATCCGAGCCAAAAGATTAGTACTAGGAATTTTTCTATGTTTATGGTACTTGATCTTTATCATGCATTATATTAGAATTCCCAAGGCATATGAAATTATTTTAGTTAAATATTAGTAGAATTTTACATCTATTATGTTCCCTTCTAATACTAGGACTTTTTAAGGATTTTTTTGCTTGTTCTTCAAGTCATAGGCTTTATTATTATCTTGCAAGTGTTTTAAAAATTCAGTCTGAATATGTTTGTAAACTTTAGTGTTTGTTTGTGTTGAAATTTCAATTCGGCAAAATTAAAGCTCTGGGTGCTGAAAATGTAATAGTAAGAGAACTCTTGAAGTGCTGAAACTTTAAGCAATAAAATGATAAGTCTGCCAAGAGAACAAATGTTGAAAGCTTGATGAAAATATAATAGGAAGAGAGCACTTAACTGTATAAATCTATAATCTCTGAGAAAAACAATTATGACATGATTACAGAGCCTCGGTCTATAAATAAGGGGTAAGCTACCCATCTAAATTATTGAATTATTGGTGAGATGTTATGATATTTCCTCAATCTGTCTCTGTCCTATCTCTTCTTCCACTGTTTGCTCCGTTATCCTCTGAAATATTCTCCTCCCTTCCCTTCCCGACCTGCATCAGTAAGGTTTGCGGCTTTTGTTCGTCCAGTTCAAGTCTCAAAGAAGCTTTTATTATACAAAGTTAAAGAACTCATCAGAAAATTAGTGACAAACCTGAATAGACTCAATTAGCGTCAATTCATAACTTATGTAAGTTATGGAAATAAAGAAAGATGTTATGTAAGTGTCAAATTTTGCGAGTATAAGTCCTGCATGGGCATTATGTTGATCATTGATGTCCATGAGGCAAAAAAATAGATAAAAGAATGTAGCATCAGATTATATGCATGTAGACCAGAGATTTGAAGATGGGTAATCCATGAAATGTTTGTCTTGAAGGTTCAAGTTGTCTACTCAAGCACACGTTGCATTCATTTGTCCTAATTTTTCTGATAACCGGAAGTTATTAGTAAGTTCGTTTTGAAGTGAAGAAACTATGATAGCTGGAAGAACATGGTGGAGTAGACAACTCGATAATCCGGACTGAAACCAACATCTTAGTCAGGAATCAATTAGTACTTGTAGATATTTTGTTAATTTCCAAGTATTCTTCCTATTGTGGTTTCCTTGTTGCTGAATAAAACCAGTTGTGGTGGAGAGGTAATGGTGGCAGTGATAGCGGCAATGGGGTGGAGGTGGTGGTAGGATGGTATTAGCGTCTGCAATGGTGGTATGATCATCAGGTGGCAGTATTAATGGCGGTAGCCATGACATAGTCGGGGAGGCTGTGGTGGTGGTAGTGTTAGTGGTAATGGTGGTAGAGGGTGTGTTGATAGAAGGGTAATATAGCACGGATTTGGCACACTTAATCAGGGAAACTTTGATCACAGCTTGCTTCCAAACCATTTTGTTCACTCGAGCGGGGAGGCAATTCTTCATCAAAAGAACATACAGTAATACAACTAATACTTCACTTATATCTTCCTACAATTGTTCTTCTGGTCATAGTATTACGTCAACTAGTATATATTCTGTTCTCTTCCTTTTCTGAACGTACAATGGCACATTGCCTTCTAACTGTCCAAAGCATAATGAAATTACCAACAAATTAATCATACCACATTGAAACTGTTGACTATTTCCAACAATCTTGATAAGATCTTTCTTTAATCACGGTTAGGTGCAGGCAGTGCATCACCATCCCTGGGGTCCAAAACTAGCCGATCCCCATGGGAGAAGTGTGGTAATTTGTTGGCTTATCCCCATAGTCAAATCAAATCTCACAAGCATAACACAGTATTCTCACAAGAGAGGAGAAAGCGACATCCAAAAATTTTAAAAAAGCCACAACATTTAAAAGCAAATCTCTAAAAATGATTGCTATCTCTTATGATTTGATCTCAATCTACCACATATAACTAACAAGCTCATATCCAAAGGCCAAAAATTGTCTGAGAAAAAATATCAATGCAAACTCTACAATTAGTTGAGCTGCAAGGAACTCTTTACACGGTACACATCCACAAAAAATAATAATATGAAATGCCTACTTCATGATGCTTTAGGGGGTGAAGATTTTCTGGGCTATCGCATGGGATGATATTGTGCCGATACTCTTTTAGCAGGCAGTTTCCACAAGATGAAGAGAGCAAGTGCTCAAGGTAGGATCTTAACCAACTGTTTTAAGGAAATACACACAACCTTAGAACCAATCGATTGAAGAGAAAAAAAAAATATATATATATATAGGAAAGAAGTAATTTTGGCACAAAAACTCGAGGTAATTTCGATGCATTACTAGTATACCACTGTGTAGTAATGAAGTTTTAAATTGAGTGATCCAAAACATAGAGGGATTCATCTGAATCAAATGTCAATAGGAATACCTGCATTTGTTTAGGTACTGAATTGGGAGCATGCTAGTCAAATCTGCCAGCTAACTCAGGTAAGACAGCTTGATTTCAGGATATCTCACCACTACGACCTAATCTAGCGGTGGATACAGGATTACAAGCAGTGTTCTTACCTATTTAAGAAAGCATGCAAAAGTTCATCACAAGAGAAACCATCTGTGAGGCATCGTACATAGAATGGAGCCAAGAAAGGCCTAGAGAGAGTCGGATGACAATTGTGTGAGAGAGAATCAGCTAGCTCACTGGCTTTCCAAACAATTAGTGATGTGGTTTAAATGAGAGCAAAGAGTATATATTGTCTTTCTAGAATTGATAGTGGGCAATCCCAAATCCTTCTCATGTCGTAAACATTGCGAAACTTTTGACTAATTGGCGAATCCCAATTGCATTGCCGCTACAAGAATGTTAATTGAGGTTTTTTTTTGGGGGGGAGGGGGGGGGGTGTGAGTAAAGCAGATATAGAAGAGGTTAATGTCAGAGTTCATAACCTTACAAGAATTGTTTGTGATAATGCAGATTAAACAACCATCTGCCTCAAGAAAGTTTGTGTAGTGAGAAGCCATCATGTTCTTACAGACTAGTTTTTTTGGATCAAATAATTTTAAGTAAACATATCGCCACAAAATAGGAAAGAAAAAAAAAAAGCATGGTAGGATTATTTACTGAATTTCATCACTTGTAATTGCATATTCAGATCCATCTTTTTTGAAATGCATGCTAATGTTACTGATGTTGCTATTCTTCCATATCAATCTGAAAGATCACTTGGAAGCATAATAGTTTGATTTACTTTACACCATTACTGAAATTATTAGATCAGTTTTACTCTCCTCAGCAAACGAATCCAAGGCAGTGTCTGCAGACCTGTTATACTCATATGAGCTCGGATCTCGTAGACGAAATCTGAAAGTTGTCTGTTTTTTTTTTTTTTTATCCGTTTGAAGGAACGAAGCAGCAGTCTCATGAAGACTACATGGAGAGAGCTAGGACTGAGAGACTTTCTTCAAGTTCATCAGCCAAATCGTGATTCATAAGCTCTTTCAAAGGTCTGGGTGGAGGTTTCTTCGTCTAAAAACCTTGTGATTTTTTCTTTGGGCCGAGTTGATATTTGTTTTTCTTGGTTGCTTGATGCCCCAAGTGTGCTCCGTAGCATTCTTAATATTAAATAATTCAAAGGTGATTAAAATAGGAATAATTTTTCTATATTCTCTGCCTGAAAAATCTACCCAGGTGAATGGGGATCCGGGGGGCGTCCTTCTCCCCCGTGGAGAAGGATCGTTATTCTCCTCATTTGAACCGTCGGATGTAAAATCTTACGGCCCACACGTTTTGAATGGATAATATAACGTGAGCCGTTCGATTTTAAATTTAATCATCCAAAACACGTAACCGTCGAATTTTACATCCAACGGTTCAAATTATAAGAAGGACGGTCCTTCTCCACAGGGGAGAAGGACGCCCCCTCAATCCGGTGAAATGGGGGTGCCAGTCGCCCCCTCAATCCGGTGAAATGGGCGTCCCACTGGCACCCCGTAACAAAGTTATTTTGGTCAGTTTACACTTGTTTCTTATGATTTCTAGCGAGCTCTATTCACGAAATAATTAGTATAAATTTAAAATTTTAAATCTTTTTAAATAGAAATTAAAATGTCCTTATTCGTTCATCTGATACCCTCTGGAAACCTATTTAACCAAACTTTAATGATTTGGAACAATGATCTTTTCCCGTTATAAAGTAAAAACCAATTTGATTAGATTGAGTTAGTAAATTACCCTTTTTCAAAAGCACTCCTATTACATTAAATCAGTATTTACTGATTGCAAAACTGCAAAAATTAAATGTTGTGAACTGGAACCCTAAAAAGCTTACAATAGTTATTTTTAATTTGGTTGAGTCTGCACCCCACCGGTTATTTTTAATCACCACTACGAATTATAGGCATTTCACTACACTCAGCAAGAACGGTACAAGCAAACATTAGCAGACTCTGCTTTTGCACGAGTAGTGGAGCTGGGTTTCAGCGAACTGTACTGCATATGGCCGACAGGAAGAAACAGTGGCTTATTACACAGCTTATCAACCTTAACCCTATGTTTGGTTAAAAGAAATTA
>JAODPA010029085.1:0-12571 GCA_025585075.1 Nepenthes mirabilis
TATATATGTAAATGTATATATATATTATAGGTTAGTGTAAGGTAAAAAAACAAGGATGCTCTATTATTTTGATTGGACCCTCGCATAATTAGTCGAGATGGTTAAGTAATATTGATAGTCATGAGTTTTGTCTGGAAGCAACAAAATATGAGGTATTTTATATCCATAATAATAAGATTGGTACACCAATGAAGACCGGTAAGGTTCAGGTAAAATCTTAGGGACAATTGAATAATTAGTTAATCCTGATTTTGTCCAATCTTCTCACTAATCATTTCTTCGCGTTAACTTAGTACGCGTGCCTAATTTTCCTTGGCTATTTATGGTTAAAATAAATGAAATTATAAGAAGATACCACAATGTTAAGGAATATATAACCTACGATACCTTAATGTAATTTATAATTGTCCAACATTAATTTCCACATCCTAGGGTGATTAAGGTCATATAGAGAGATGCTTAAAGTCCTATAAGTAATATGTGTTGAGATATCGATGGATATTGTATAGAGGGATGTTAGGTTTGACATGTGGTTGAGATTGAATATTATATAACCCGTTTGGGTATGGATCATGATTGGACCATAGGACATGCATAGCATATTCTAGGTTTACCCAAAGGGGGTAACGAGAATATTATTCGTCCAGATTGAATTTCTACACTACAAGTAACAAGATATCATGAGATCATATAATTGGTCACTTATCAAATTTGCAAGTATTAGTACCTCATAGATTTTACCCAACCATTGGAAGCAGTCGCATAGTCATTAATCCATAGTTACATATAAGATCCAATGAGATTATTGATATATCTCATATAGTCAAGACTTTTATTGAGATGATGGAAGATATATTGTTGTTGATATACAGATTCTATGAAATCCTAGTCACATTCTGGATGTTTAGTTCTCCTGTGACTTTTGAATTGTAATTACGATATAACGTTAAATCTTAAATAGTGGTTGGTTATCACATATTCTTATTAATTTTATACATGTTTAATGTTATCATCCAAAATGATCTCTTGTATTCTGACATTGTTGATTTTATTTACTTGTTGGATAATTGGCTCACTCTTATATTTTCTTGACTCAATAGTAGAGAGGTCGATAACTGACTAGATGAGATTGTAGATTTGCTATTGAGATTCCCAAATAGAGATGATCTCGGAGTTTAGGAGTTCCATTATGAGAGATTTTGAGGCTTCCTTATTGCTTTATTAGTCTTTAAGTATTTTATCAAGATTGTGTTCCTATAAATTTTTAATATTATGAAAATTTATATTATTCCAAATTTCGAGGAGTTTATTATATGGATATTGTATTTAATAATGTATTTATGAGCATTATTTATGATTTGAGTTTTCTGTGTAATCGTTTCATGCTAGGTTGAGTAATTCGTATTTAGGTCAACACAGATGTCCCCTCAAAAGTCTCCAATGTGGATCAAATGAGGAAAATTGTCTTAATATTACGAGAACAATATCTTTGTGACTCTCTTTGCATCTTGTGCCAAAACTATGATTTATTATGTCACATTCTAGTAGATGACCGAATGGCATTTGAGTTAATTTGGTGGATTTGCATGTTTAAAGTATAAGAAAAGCAATATCTTGAATTAATGGTCCAAGTGTAAATTTTCATGACATGGAATTAGGTTTGCCATGGACTCAAATATGAATGTACATACTAATATGAATGGAGTTAGATGGAGCATGATGGTGTGTATAGTGTTATTTTTTGCGGGATTGTGTGATGATATGTAGTAAATCTATAGGACCTTGTTTTTCAGTATAACACATGTGGGTAAATCTTGAGAATTTGATAAGTCACCTAATGATCACAGCTTAATGGTGCAAGTGAAGGTGTTAATGTTAGCTTTGTATGATTATGTTATTATATGATGTAGATCTTCATGCCCCTCAATGATTAAAAGAATTTATGTTATTAGATCTAGGGAATTGCTCTTATTCTTCATAGTAGCCGAAAACAATGAGAATTCTAGTATGGAGACCTTTTATATTACTATTTTTATTCTTGTTCTACATAGATCGATGGATCTATGGGCTCACTGACTTGAGATGCAACTAGCATGCGATGCCACGTCCGAACACAAGGGTCTGGCTCAAGGTATATCTTGGTAGGTAAATTCTCGGTGGGTTTTACTGCTTAGATATTATTTCTCGTGGTTAAATGGTGTCATTTCATAAATCTAGGAATCGACATTCTACCAACACCCAAGGCCACGTTCGAGCTTTAGACGTGTCATGGGCAAATTTGAGCATTTTAGAAAATCTGCTGATTAGAGACTATGAAGGATGTATTTCAACAATTCTACTGCCATAGTGGTTTCGACCATAGCATAGAGTGTCATGTAGTCCCTCCAGCAGAGCATAAGTGTCGGTGTGAGAGCAGCAATTGACACAACATTTGAAATTCGGAAGATCAAAGTACTGTTGCAGTCCATATCTTAGGTGTAAGATTCTGAAAGACTATTCTAGTATCATGTCCAGAGTATAGGATAGCAACAAGCCTGTGGAGGTGCCACAAGGAGAGTACTTAGTGCACTCGGAGAATCTTCTCGCATTCTTCTTCGGTTATGACATTCTTTGCGTAGACCATTATGCACGTGAGTTGTTTTTATTATCCATGGGTGAGTAAAGGAAACCATTGAAAATTATACATATCATCGAAGAGTATGAAACCTATAAAACTATACTTTAGTTTATGGTTATCCGATATCTAATTCATGTTTTGGTAGATTGAGGTTTACTTTCTTAGAGAGATATTTATAATCATTTGACCATCATATGAAGTTGTATCAATAGATATCATGACGAGAGATATTGGGTTTGACATGCATAAGAAATAATTCCTATACACGAATGGATGAAAGGAATTTGAGAATGCAATTCCTATGACTAGAGTGGGCGGAGGTAATTGTTGAGCAATTCCTATTGCCTTGAGTGAATAGGAGGGAATTCTTTGGTTAAGGCATTTGCACACCCACAATGATAGTGTCTCAGCAGATCATAGATTGGTCGCATGTCAAACTTGCAAGTATTGATTACCACGTGGTATTTACTCAACGATTAGAGGCAAAAATATGTGACCTTTAGTTCACAGTAATAAAATATGATCCGAAGAGATCGTTGAGATATTTCATATTGTCGTGATCTCTACTGAGATAGGTTCGATGGAACCTATATTTTTATTGATATTCAAATTCCATTGAATCCTAATTATATTAATAATATTTCAAGTTTGGTGGTAACACTTGGTAGTCGATTCTTGTAGTATTATTGGGCGATCATTACATGTCGTAGAGTCTCAAATAAAGAATGGTTGCTTTTACAATACTATTATGATCCTGTTATCTAAGAAGATTATTGTTTAATGTATTATTAATTATATCACTTACTAAACAGTCATCTCATCCTTGCATTTTATTGACTCCACCCAAGTTAACTTTGAAGTAGGCATGGTGGGAGAAATTCTTCACAGAATTCGACTTTGAGCTAGAACATAAAGTCAAACGTCACACCTAGGCTGCAAATGCACTTAATAGAAAACCGAACCTCACCTCCTCATCTGGAGCAGCCCACCTATTGGCAACTGAGATTGCCATGGTCATTAGAAACGTGTAAAGTTAAAACCTTGAGAAGGACCTAATGATTATGACTTTACTTCGACTGATTCAAGAAGGCAAGGCTCGAATATTTTGGTCTAGCAATGGATTGATCTTCATGAAGGGACACTAGGTTTTCTTTCCTAAAGCTAGAGGACTAAGCAGGATGCTCCTTAGAGAGTATCATGGCGCTCCATAAGCTGGTCACTGAAGTGGCACCATATCTTAAGCCTATTATAGAGGGGCTACTAATTGTCCAAAACGAAGGATGAAGCAATGAGTTACAAGAAGACTTGCTTACCTATCAATAGGACGATTGAAAGTCAGAAGCCAACGGGGTTGCAGAAACCCCTCAACATATCTAGTAGATCCTGAGATAGTGTTTCCCTCAACTTCATCAATAAACTACCTAAGGTTGGCAAATATTTATGCATCTTAGAAGTTGTAGACCGCTTCTTAAAGCACGCCACTTTTGTTCTGACATTAATAGATTGTTAAGGAAGGAGACAACATCCCTTTTCTTCAAGCAAATCATCAAATACAAGAGAATGCCCCCAAAGTATTGTGATAAAGATATCCACTTCATCAGACCCTTTTGGCCAGAACCATTCATACTATTCGGTTCAAAATTAAATCTCATCAAATTACTATCCTTGAACTCATGGCCAAACGGAAAAATTTGATGGCCTGCTTGAGCAATTCTACGCTATTTTGTGAGTGTCAGTAAGAAGATTGGATAAAGATCCACAATGTTACTCAATTTTATTGTAACACTTCAAAGAGATTTTCTTCAATCAAGAGTTCTTTTGAGATTATAATACGTCAACAACCATTTCTTCCACACAATATAGCCGAGCCATACAAAGGCAAATATCAAGGTGCTTACAGCTTTGTCTGGGAGTTGAATTAGACCATATAAATTGTCAAAGCCTACTCCAAAAAAGCGTCTATCGGATAAAGTAAACAAACCAGAAGAAGAGGCCTGTACAATTCAAAGAGAGAGATCTTGTATTCATGAACCTTTTCAATAAACAAATGTGGTTCCTCAAAAGAAGACATAAATGCCTCATTCAAAAATATGAAAGCCCTATCCAGATTATTGCTTGTGTAGGGAAGGCCTCATACGAGGTAGATTCTCCAAAATGGATAAAGGTCTGCCCAATCTTCCATATGAATTATTTAAACCCATATTATTCGACATGAAAGACCCATTACGCAACCTTTCATAGCGGACCAACATCTTAGGAACTTGCTCGTGAAGTGAATGGGGAGAACTACAAAATAAACAAGCTAGGAACTTGCCGAACAAATGAGACTGAATAGGCAAGGAATCAAGACTACACTAAAGATCAAGTTAACGAAGACGTCAACATCTAAGTAGGAGAAAGTGCTAGAATCCAAACCGAGCCATGCAAATTTTTATATGTTTTTCTAACATTCTTGAATTTTTTAGAAATTTATGTGAATTTAGTTTAAATTTTAGTATTATAAAAAATTTAGATACCTATTATGAAAGTTGAGGACTTTCAATATATAATGATACTAAAGGCCAGAAGGAATGAATTCAAGAAATCTTCTTTAATATCTGTTTGTTAATTGTTATTATTGATTGCTTACTCACATTGCCGCACTTTCACCTAACAACTCACTTGCGCTCGATATTCTTGACACTATGTGCTTTCTCGTGATTGCATTCTAAGATCGACCCTCACACTTATATATTCTTAGGAATCAACTTGGCTGATATCCGGGTCATAACGAGAAAAAATGTACCATACATTTTTGTGGTCATAAAATTCTGACCGAGACACGGCGCATGGGTGTGGCACCTCGAGTGTGGCGCCAAACTAGGTGCAGCCATCAAAGGTTTTTAACGCCTAGCACCAAGGGGCAATCCAAGCGGATGAAAAGTTACCACCCTCAATGCCATGCTTGAGTCGCTTTCCCAATCAATGCTTGCCACGCTCCATCATAGGCCCAAGCAAGCCTCTAGCCACAAATAAGAAACCCTCCTAGCTGAGGATCTCCTCCTATAAAGGGGGTAAGTGCACCTAAGAAAGGACCAAGTGAAGCAAGAGAAAGTAGCATGCCAAGAGGACTAAGGATTTACTCACCTAACAATTTTTGGCCACAACATAAAATCCCATGCTGCCAATAGGGTAGTGGCACGAGAAGGCCAGTTTCACCCGCCATCTGAGAGCAAGGTTCATCACCTTAGGACAGCTCGCTAGTAGTAGCCCACGCTCCATCTTCGTCCAGATAAGCCGATCATTGTCAGGTTCATTCTTGCTTAGCTTTTCCTATTGCTTTTCAATTTAATAGAAGCATGCTAACCTGAGCGTCAAAGGGGTCCCCTAGAAACATTCCTGGGTCCCTTAACCTCGTGTTCATTTGGGGTGTGCATTATAGGATTCGAGTCGAATTTCTACCCTACTAAGAAAACTCTAATAAAATCAATATTTAAGTATGCATCATTGGTGTTGTTTGTGGGAACGATTTAGAAATACCTCCCCCTAATAAATCCTGCTTCACTTTCAAGACTTTGAAAAATGGCATTCTTAGGGTCAAACCAATAGGGAAAGGCCTATTTCACTTGTTCCTCGAGATCGCATGGCCTTGGGTGTCTAGCCCCCCTCACTTGACCATGACTCTAAACAAAGTAGCCACCCAAATGGGCGAAATGTCTGATGTTATGAAAATACTATGCAGCAAAATAGAGAGTTAAGCGACCCTAGTGGGCCAATGAAGCTCCCCACACCCTCCTAGACACAACCCTCAAGATCGGACGATTTTTGCCCCTACCACATCCAAACCCTACTCTCGCCGACATCTCTAGATTCACTAATTTTGCCATCAACTACCACATCCCAATTTGGTCCTCTATATTTTCAACGGTCGATGGAGCACAACAGACACTATGAAATGCAATACTTTTCTAGCCATGGGAGCCAACTGCCGGCTAAACTGTTTCCAATGTGCATAGGCATTTAAACAGAAAAGTAACTCTTCCTGAGCCCTACCTCTCAATGAAACTTGGACGAATATATTAATGCTATGCTAAGGAATAGCTCACTAGGTTCCATAGTTCCCGCCCTAATCACGTCCAGGCCTTGCTCCGGCCAACCTTGAAAGTGGAGGGGGGACAGAAGAGTGGAGACCATCCCTTAGAAGGCCCTAGGATTAATAACCACTCACCAAGAAGAGGACCCGACTCCACGATCAAACGGCGCAACCCGAGTTCAAGCAGATGTTTGGTAATCAGCCCGAGGAGAGGTTTACCGGTAGCAGCCAACCCAACGGGTCTCAACCAATCATACATAACTAAGGACATTTTTGAATACTTGGAGGTGGGCATCCACTGCAAACATGAACGAATCTAAAACCTCAAAGACTAGCTTTTCAAAGATTCAATACCGAATGCATACACTACAAATGAGGGGTCTCCCTTTATGGAGGAAATCTTGGAGCATCTCATCCACAAAAGTTCTAAACATCAAACCTAGAATCATGCGATGGAAGCGCTGACCTGTGAGACCACCTATATAATTTTCACATTTTGTTGCACATACATGGTCTTGGGATCTGGCCATGTGCTAGTGTTTCCCAATGACTCTAAAAGGGCATGCCTAAATAGGTTCTACCAGTTAGAGCTTGAATCGATAAGTACTTTCCAACAACTCTCTAGAGCCTTCCTGATGCTATTTGGTTAAATTCCAATGGAGGATAAACACTCCTAATAGTTTGCTAATATACGCCAAATGCACGACAAAGGATTGAAAGGGTACCTGCCACGCTTTGACACTAATGATCCCAAACCTCACCAACGACAAGATGATATCATCCGTCATCAAAGTGCTACAGTCGAAGGCATTCTATAAAGTTGTACATCTACAGTCTCCCACAAGCTTTGTAGAGCTAAAGACTCGAGCCAAGTCAAAGGCAACTGCCAAAGAAGTTATCAAAGCTCAAATGATGAGTGGGCTCATCAAGATATACCAAGCAACTTCTAGCCGAGTCCTAACCAAAAGAAGTGAGGTGTTGCTAATCAGAGTGGATCCCCACCGAAACCATGTCTAGACTAGCTGGTTCCAAGGCTCGACACCCAAGTCCCTCACCCATCAACAAAATCCGAACGAATATATCAATGCAGATCAAGGATGATAAGTTCCTCAAGTAGCCAAACTCAGTTCATAACCCGTAATCAATAAGTCAAACTAGGGACTCACAAGATTCAAGCCATAACACAGTACTTCCAAATTCTCATAAAGGAGATTGAAGTCCCAATAAAAAGAGGTCTTCTTGATAGGTTTGTTTAGCATTTTGATGAGCATCGAGCAAAAGGTCAGAATGAGCTTCAACTAGGTAGCAAGTTACCTGAGAATCGAGCACCTACCGGGGTTATTAATATAGTACGCACTCATTTCGAAGAGGCTAGTCACATGGAGCTCGAAATCCAAGGCAAGTAGAAGAAACCGAGGCAGTCTAGTGGATATGCTGCAGCATCACGTGGAGTACGAATCACACTAGTCAAAGCCAGAGGCATCAATTGTACCAAAGCTTCGGATGTCAATATGACCCAGCCTAACGCCTGGCTCCAATCAAGCTGTGAGCTCCTTGCATGCCTGAAAATCTTGTTTGAATAGACTCTAGCATGCCATCCAACTCATCCATGCTAACCCACTCTTGATAATCCCGAAAGCAACAAAACAAGGAAGCGAAAAAAATGCTAGAAAAGCTCATAGACGTAGGACTTTGCTATGTTAGCTAGCCATGTCATCGAATCGACATGGCAACAATCCGCCCCTACTCTTTCCTCAACATCAACAGAGCGCTTATCCGCCGCGCCAACTCAAGTCTAGAGCTCCACAACCACGACCCAAGCCAAAGCAAGCTCCTCTCGAAACGTGACCTCCACTTCAACCAAGTCGCCAAATGTTAGGCCTCAATCCCCAAAGCATCGCCCTATTAGCCAAGTTATGCATCGCGGTAACTCTCTAAAAATACCGATCCATCAACAACGTAGTTGAAATAATGTCAAGAATGTTAATAAAAGAGAGAGAGAGAGAGAGAAACCAAAAGGATGGTATCCCTCATTAGCATAGTCAAGTAGTAGTCAACCAGCCATTGAGAAGACGACCTCTCCAACAAAGAAGAGTCCTCGAGAAGGATAGATGCAAAAGACAAGTCCACACCTACCATCCTTTCTACCGTGAAAAGACAATTGATAGTCTGAACATCCCAATTTGAGTGGAATGCACACGGTTTTGAGGGAGGGATATAACAATAATTGTGCATAAATAAATTAGGCATCATTTGCGGTTGAGCGGGGGCTAACATGGAAGCAGACTTTGTGGCTCCTCCCACTTAGGAGATGTGACCCTCAAAGAAGGCAAATCCTATCATGATAGTAGAACCGACTCCTAAAGCTAGAGATGAACAATGGCTCACGAGGCAGATCCTAACATGTCGGGAGTAAAGCCATAAGCAAAGACGCCTAAACCTCCTGGTAGCAGAGGGCCCACAACTGCAGCAGTCACAGCCTCGGATGGGGCTACAGCAGTCAACTGCTTCCCCTTGCTGAGGTACCGGCAGCATAAGCACCAGCTGTAGTGGTGTAACATCCCTAATGTTTCCTACTTTTGCTATTGATGCATGATGTTAGTAAAAGTTAATTGATTAATTTTGCAATAATTATGATGCGGGAAATAATTAATGGAGTAAATATTTTATAACTGGACCTAGTGGACTTAGATTATTGGGCATGTTAAGCAGTGCAATTTGAGGACACTTGGATTAAATTATAAGCCTGCTTGTAAATTGGAAGAACCCATTTGAAGATAAATTAAGCTACATTTTCAGGAGAAGAAAATAAAAACTATAATAGATACGTGAGCCCAAGGCTCAACTGATTGAGAATAGTGAAGGAAGGCAAGATACTTGATTCAATTAAGGATCCAATTATTTTGGCCACCTTCAAATGCCAGAGTAGCCTTGGAGGAGATTCATATATCTGCGAGATTCCAATGCGTTTATGACATAATATTACATTTTTAGGAGACTTAAGCAAATTGATTAATAACTCATGTGAGATTAAGTTCGCAACTATGATGTTTAGGGTTCAGTGTTGGAGGAAACGTTTGACCACCAGCAAAGTTTTCAAGGGTTTCGGAAATCATAGGGATTCCAACATGTTTAAGGATAAGTGGCTTTGTATTATGTCATTGTACAGCCTTAGTGGAAGAAATTGCAATTAAAATGAGCTTAGCATCATTTTTATGAGTAGTGCTCGGCATTTAAGTGTCATTCAAGGCATCATTCGAATGTTCCTGAGGAAGGTTTGAGATTGTGAGTTAAATAATAGGTTTTGACACCTAGGAGGACGATTCCAAATTTGTGAGGAGTTTACAGGACTTTGGCTATCCTAGTGACAGGTGACCACATAGGAGTAATTAGGTATTCGAATCAATTCCTTTACTCTATCCTTTAATGAGTTTTTTGGCATTCCTTTGATTGTATGGGTGCATTTCCTTGGCATTCTATGGTAAATAAAGAAAAGTGTATGAAGACTCTAATGTATCTAGATGAATAGGAGTCTATGGAACCTTAGCGTAGTCTATAATTTTCTAATACCTATTTCTTATTTGGAGTTTGAGATCTATTGTATTGTAGAGAGATACTTATAGCCTTGTGACTATTGTAAATAATGACACATAGGACATCATGGCAAGTGACATTGAATTTAGACATGTAAGGCCACAAATGCTAGGGATTCTCATGCCACTGGATTGTAGGGAGAAGCCTTTGATGAGCAAGGGATGTTGCATGATAAGCTGTGAATGTCAAAACCTCACGGGGTTTACTCAGCCGGTGGGAATGTAAATAAGTTGGCCTTTAGTGCATAATGATAGAGTAAGATCCGAGGAGACTCTTATGATATCTCGATGAGTGTTTCGACCTCTCTTGTATGGATTCGGAGGAATCCATGTTGTTGAGATTCGGATTTGATGAAATCCACTTGTTGATAGCATGACATCATGTTGTCATATCTTTATAAGGTTTGAGACTTAAGATGTAGAGTTCTTGGTCATTATTATTGTCGTTAAGTAGTGCTTATTGTCTTTTATTGCTTTCATAGCCTTTGACATTGATTAACCCCAAGATCATTATTATTGTTATTCCTTTATTAGACATTGTTACTTCCTGAGCATTTGGCTTACTCATCGCATTTTCTTGATTCCATATTAGCGCGAGTGCAGGTAGGGCATGCCGACAATCACTTTAGCAAAGTTTGATTCAAGTAAAGGATCCGAGAGCCTTAGAGAGTTTATCTTTAAGTTTGAGTAATTCATTTATGTTTCAAATGATGTTCTTTTGTGAGATTTTTTATGGGCTGCGTCCCTATTTTGAGAATGGTGCATTGGATATTGTTTTACCTCAGTGTTTTGAGTTAATTATGATAGTTGTTGATATTTTATGTTATGACATGATCTTGTGATGATAGTCTTTGAAGACAGCATGGGCAAACTGCTGTAGTTGTGGACCAGGCTCAGGGGTACCAAAACTAACTCAATCTGGACAGCAGAGGGATCTTGGGTCAAGGTATCATTGGACCAGACGCAGCCTGGACAGCAAATGACAAAAGGGTGGAAGCCTCTAGGCAGCCAGCCGGCTGCTCTGACTCAGAAGACAAACCATGCTCCTCAATCGCTGAATCATCTTCTAAAGAACAACCCAATTTGCAGCTTGATGATGTTGTTTGAACCATGCTAGATGACACTAAGAGAGTCGCCCTAGACCCATGCCACATGGTTGAAGCACCCGAAGAATGTACAACTAACTTCTCCCTTTTCCTGAGGTGGGACGATCCCTGTGTTCGAGCCTGGTCCCACGATTGGCTCCATCACTGCTACCACTCTCGTCCCCATGACAGTGGGGCTCCATCCTACAACCATAAGTTCCTTCACTTCAAGAAAGGATTCTGTCTCTCTAACAGTATCCGAACATATCAAATTAAGCTTAGCCTGGATGGAGTGGAGATTGCGGTTGGAAAGTACCAGCAAAAGGTAGGATTTAGCCATCCCCGAATGGAAGACACATCCCACCCTTGGATTCACTTCAAAAAGAAAAGGTGTGCTTTCCGTTTTTTCACCAAATCCGGGTTCCCACCAGTAAACATAGGAGTCACCCATAAAGAAATATAAAACAATTTGGAATTAGCGATCCCAAATTTTAACATCGTCCTCACAACCACTACGCCAAAGCAAATTTTTGTTGACAAAAAAAAATACACAAAGTGACAACGTACCTCACATCATTCGGTTTAAAGCCATGCAAGAGGTACGCCAAGGGCATTCAGAAGGGATGCTAATTCTAGGGCAATAGGAAAGCACACGCTCGCCTTCAAAGAGACTTCATAAATACTGATACAGTTCGCCAATAGGGTGGATACCCTCTCACTCGGACCAGGCACGACCTCATACTCTAAAGAGATTTTGTATCTTTACATTAACTCCATTAAATCATAAGTTGAAATAAGTGAATGACTACTAGATACCCTCTCCATTATAACTCCATTAAATCATAAGTCGAAATAGGTGAATGACTACTAGATACCCTCTCCATTATCCAAAAGGTGAGAAAGCAGTGGTGATGAAAGAGTGAAGGGTCAGGCTCTTCAACTGGGAAACTGCCCCTAGTGCCAGCATGGACACCTAGCCCAAAGCCAAGCACAGGGTGGCGTAGGGACACCTAGTGACCAACACAGAGCCACCTGTCACCCGGCTTGCTGACCACAAGGGTGGTCAAAAGCCAACCCCAGGGGTCAGCCAGAACCCAACTCAGGCTAGCATTGCCCACAGATCTGACCGACACCCACACACTTCAAATGCCAAGCTGACACAAATATTAAAAACATTCCAAAATTAAAAGAGAGTTTATTTTAT
>JAODPA010029096.1:0-12569 GCA_025585075.1 Nepenthes mirabilis
ACTAAATTGATTAAATTACCTAGTTAAAAATTATTTATAATTATTGGGTCCAGTATTGGTAATACTCAGACATCAGAATACCCAATCCGGATAGCAACGGCCCAGACAACCAACTCGACCCAGGACTCAAAATGGCTTACGTGGCAGCCCAATGCTTGCAGCCGATCGGCGCCTTCTGTAGTTCATTAATGTGACTGTAGGCGGCAGGTACAGCATAGAAATCGCGTGCCAATAGGAGGATTGTCGACGCTGACAACAACGCCTCGCGTCGCTCTCTACTATTGGCAAGCCAATCGTTGCACGAGAAGCAGACCAAACGTGGCCAACGATGCATGACGGTTTTCCAATCACCACAAGGCGACAACCGACACCACCAGCTGTCACTAGCAATCAACGGCTGACGAATCCCTACGAGGAGGATTCTCACGCCAAAGGCTCCACGCCATGGTGCCTATAAATTCTCTCCCCTTCTACAGGGAGAGGACCCCCGATTCCTAAACGCTAATTGGTCTCTGGACATTGAGACGTGCGCTCCCTATGCTCCCACTCTTATACTCCTGACCTAACCAATCTTCCACAGCCCTTCTCAAGCTACAAAAGTGAGCCATCCTTCTACGGTGCATTCGGAAAACTAGGCCTTCCATAAAATGCTCATTGAGTCCCGTACTCTTGTATCCACACACTCTTACCACACATTCAATATATTTTCACACACCTCTAAATGTGCACCCCCTTTCCGTTTATTGCGGGAAGTTACTGACTTGAGCGTCGGAGAGTTTTCGGTGGAAGAAATTTCACCGACCTCTAACCTCTTGTTTGTAATTTATATCGTGTACATTTTAGGTTAGCAGTGACAAAGACCGAACCCGCTTAAGACCCTATCCGAACAATGAGGAATCTAAAGACTACCTAATCTGTACGATAACTAGGCACCCGAGACGCAATATTGGCGTCGTCTATGGGAACGTGATAAAAAGTCTAACTTCTCCCCTCAACACTCACTTCCTTATACCAAGATGGTCAACACCAAAGCGCAAGCCAGTACGCCAACAACAGATGCCGCCGCTCACGGCGATGATCCCTCTGTGGGTAGCCGTATCGATGAACGACCGTAGCCTGACGTCTACCAAGT
Organism: Nepenthes mirabilis; assembly: GCA_025585075.1. Lineage (NCBI taxonomy): Eukaryota > Viridiplantae > Streptophyta > Magnoliopsida > Caryophyllales > Nepenthaceae > Nepenthes > Nepenthes mirabilis. The sequence goes on from JAODPA010029096.1 coordinate 1,133, forward strand.
GGCCGCCGAAATGGGTGACATGATGCTAATGCTTCATGCCCACTGCAATCGGAGGGGCACCCAGTGAATAGGGAATGCCCCTCCGGCGTCTCAGGCGTCATCCTTTAAACAAGGAAGGCGTCGTACCAGAGCCCCCAGTGGCAGATCAGATCGGCCTGATGACGCTGAGGCCTAGGAAGCCTTCGACAGTATGGCCCAGGTGGCTTCCGGCAATAGGGCCCAGACTGTAGCTAAAAGCCAGCCAAGCCGGAATGAGCGGGAGGAAAGCCCATGGCAACACGACCACCGCAACTCCCATAGTGAAAGGAGACAGACAGCCACAGACTTGTGCAGCAAGCAGCAGCCTCATGTGAGAGGACTTCACGGGCAGCACGTCAAGCAGAACCCGCAGGGTCACACAAAACTCTGTGACATCATCAACGCGTGAGGAGCGTGTCCGACCCGCCGATAGAGGAAAAGGTGGAGGTGATTTGGAACCACCTGTTCAAGGAGAAGTTTGGACGATCTTCCACTGACTTGCGAAGATCGCGCTTCGCCATAGACGTCCGGACTCAACCGCTTCCCCGCAAGTTCAAAATGCCAATGCTAGATGGATACGACGGGATTAAGGATCCAATGAACCGTTTCAACTATTTTCGCACTCATATGTCCCTCCATGGAGTGAGCGAGGCCGTGATGTGCTAGTCTTTTCCCATCACCCTCAGAGGGGATGCATTACTTTGGTTTCATAGCCTCTCGCCAAACTCCATCCGCTCATTCGACGAACTTGCAAACTGCTTCTTGAGCCAGTTCACCTCCTGTCGGAGGGAGGAGAAGCAGTTATGGCACCAGGTCCACCTCTTCTAGAGGCTGAACGAAAGCTTCAAGCAGTTCCTCAACCGCTTTATCATGGAAGCACGCCGAATCCCCCAGCTTTTTGAAGAGTTAAAACTCAACGCCTTTGTTGCCATGCTGCCAGTAGGGGACTTTTTTAAGCATTTATCGCACCAGTGCCCTTGGTCCTTCTAGGAAGTTGAGACCATCACCCAAACTTATATCTCGGAGGAAGAAGCCAACAAGGTAAAACATCCCAAGCTTGCAGACCGTTCCCCAAAAGGACCTAAGCTAGCTATTGGGAAGAAAAGGAACAACGACAGCAACCGCTTCCATGAATGCTGGAAGGAGCTGCAGCCTTCACTGGGATTGAGGAAGGAGTATGAACCAATATCCCTAACTACCCTGAATGATACCTGCACCAATATTCTAATGCAAATCCAGGATAAGAAGTTCCTTAAGTGGCCAAAAGTGCCAAAGGGTCTGAGTGGTGGAGACTAGACAAAATATTGCCAATACCACCGCTGCCATAAACATTCTACGGAGAACTATTGGAACTTTCAGTAGGAGATAGATGCCCTGATCCATCACGGACAACTCAAACAGTTCATAAAGGGTTCGGCGCAGGCTCCTGCAGCCTCAAAAGGCGAGGCGAACTAGCCTCCGAAGAACTATACAGCCGCCGACGTGATCAGCATGATCTCAACTGGAACAGCCAAGTGTAGGAGGCAGGCATAGCCCGAGAAGGTTTCCAGCAGCAAGAGAGCAAGATTAGCGGATAGGAGTGATTCATTAACTTTAGCAGCGACGATGTAGCACATGTAACCTTCTCCCATTCTGATCCCCTTATTATATTTACCTTCGTTTCTGATTGTATAGTTAACTACCAACTGAAATAAGTCTTTATTGATAATGAAAGCTCTAGGAATTTGTTGTGTCTTAACATATTCTTTAAGCTTAGATTGAGGAGAAACCAGATGAAAATGGCCGATGGCCCTCTATACGGTCTGGATAACGCACCTGTACCTGTGCAAGGGGAAATTCAGCTAGAATTCATGATGGGAACTTATCCACATACCACAATGTGATAGCCAACATTCCTTATCGTCGATCTGTCGTCCGTCTACAATGCCATCCTAGGCAGACCATTCCCCACGTCCTTCGAGCTGTTACTTTGATCCCTTATCTGAATGTGAATACGGCATAGGAGGGGCGCTCAATGACTAGGTGATGGGGCGGACGTGCAGCCTGCATGGATGGAGATTTGAATCTCCACGATGAAGCCACATTGTAGCAAGCCTAGACAGGTGAAGTAACTGAAGTGGTTCTTCTGGACCCAACCGAGCTAGGGAAGTGCGTGCACATCGGCGGCTCTCTCTTTGCGGCTAACCGCAACTGGCTCATTAACTTCCTCCAAAAGAACTTTGACGTGTTCACATGGGTCTTTGCCGACATGCCCGGGATACCGGTTGGAATAATGGTCCATAAGTTGGGCCTTGATCCCGATCACAAGCCCGTCAGGTAGAAGCACAAGAACCACTCTATTAAGAAGTTAAAAGCTATAAGAGAGGAAGTGAAGAGACTGCTAGACGTCGGGTTCATAAGGAAAGTCCAGTACCCGAATAGGTTATCCAACGTCGTGCTTGTGAAGAAAAGTAATGGAAAGTGACAAATGTGCATGGACTTCACTAACATGAATAAAGCTTGTCCTAAAGACAACTTTTCGCTCCCTCGGATCGATCAATTGGTGGATTCCACGTCTAGGCACGTGCTGTTTAGTTTCATGGACGCCTACTCAGGCTATAATCAGATCAAGATGTACCCGAGTAATAAGAAATATACCTCTTTTATGATCGACCAGGGAACGCACAGCTATAAAGCTATGCCATTCGGCCTTAAGAATGTCGAGGCAACCTACCAGCATCTTGTGAATAAGATGTTCGAGGCCTTAATCAGAAGGAACGTGGAGGTGTACATTGACAACATGCTCGTCAAGAGCAAAATAGCCGACGACCATGTTCACGACCTGGAGGAGACCTTCCAGGTTCTCAGAGCTCACAGGATAAAACTCAATCCGGCCAAGTGTGTGTTCGGGATAATTTTCGAAAAGTTCTTAAGCTTTATAGTGTCCCAGCACAGTATAGAAGCAAACAAAGAAAAAATCAAAGACATCCTTGATATGAACCCTCCGCAGACCGTGAAGGAGGTTCAGAAACTTACAGGGCGGCTAGGGGCCCTATCACGGTTTCTAGCCAAGTCCGCAGAGAAGTACCTACCCTTCTTTAAGGCGTTCAGAGGAACAAAGGTATTCGGATTTCGGTAGACGGACGAGTGTGAGGAAGCATTCCAACAGCTAAAAGCATACCTCATTAGTCCACCTCTCCTGAACTCACCATCCGCGCGAGGACCTGTACCTCTACCTGGCCACATCGGACACGACGCTCAGCTCAGTGCTCGTTAGAGAGCACGGGAGAATGCAGTGACCAGTGTACTACGTGAGTCGGGTATTGACGGACGCAAATACTCGATACACGCCTGCGCAGAGGATTGCGCTAACCCTCTTCTATTCCGCGCGAAAGTTAATGCCCTACTTGTAGGAGCACCAAATCATCGTCTAGACGGATCAACCCCTGAAGCCAACCCTCCAAAAACTGGAGACCTCTAGGCAGCTGGTCAAGTCGGCTATAGAGTTGGATGAGTTCAATGCGAAGTTCCAGCCACGGTCGACCCTCAAAGGCTAGGCGTTGGCAGACTTCATATCGAGGCGGCGACCCTAGCTCTAGAGGCCCTAAGTAGCCCAAAGATTTTGGATGCACAGGACGTTTCCGTGTGGATCCTGAATGTCGACGGATCATCCACCGAGACAGGCAGCGGAGTCGGAATCGTGCTCAGAACTTCGAACGGGATAGAGATCAAGTACTCTATCGCGCTGACTTTTCCTGCCACTAATAACACGACAGAGTACGAAGCCCTCCTTGCGGGACTTCGTCAAGCAAAGGAGTGCTCCGCAAAGTCGATGGTCGTGCACAGTGACTTGGAACTAATGGTCAATCAGATCCAATGAACCTTCGAGGTATCCAACCCTCGGCTCGTAAAGTACCTAGCGAGAGTGAAAGCCCAGATCCAGGCGTTCGAGAGCTTTGAGATCGAACACATCCTTGGAGCCGAGAACTGGAAAGCTGATCAGTTGGTGAGGGATGCTGTTGTGGGATCTCCAGAGCAATACACCATGAGTATGCGGGAGGTCTGGGGCGCACCAAGTGTGGACAGTCCAGACCAAGAAGTACTGCAAGTCGATGAGGGTGATAATTGGATGACCCCATAATTCAGATATCTGACAGACAGAATGTTGCCTACGAAGACTGACGAGGCCAAGCGTAACAAGAAGGCAGCAGGCTGGTACGCAATCATCGATGGGAGGCTATACAGGCTGGGGTATTCTACTCCTTACCTAAAGTGCTTGACCCTTGAGGATGTCGAGTACACGCTAAGTGAATTCCACCTAGGCATTTGCGGCTCGCATATAGGAGGGAAAAACCTCGTATTTAAGATCATGCGACAAGGTCTTTTATGATACACAATAAAACGGGATGCCCTGAAATTTGTGAAAAAGTGCGAAAGTTGCCAGGTTCATGGGTCCATGGCTTGTCTGCCTCACACAAAGCTGCATAACTTTCAGTTCCCTTGGCCTTTCGCGCAATAGGGCCTCAATATCCTTAGACATATGCTCTTGGCATCGGGACAGAGGAAGTTTCTTATCGTCGATATTGACTACTTCACCAATGGTAGAAACAGTCCCTCTGGCTCAAATTACCGAGCAGAATGCAACGAAGTTTCTCCACCAAAACATTGTTTGCCGTTTTAGGATCCCCGATGTCATAGTAACTGGCAACAGAACCCAGTTCACTAGCAAATAATTCATCAAATATTGTGCAAGCTTGCGCATTAGGCTGATCCTCATGTCTGTGGCGTATCCACAGGTGAACGGTCAGGTCGAAGTCACCAACCGCACATTGCTGCACGGGTTGAAGACCAAATTGGAAGACGCAGAGGGCTCCTTGGTCGACGAGTTATCTTTCGTGCTCTGGTCATACCTACGACCTTGTGGGAACCAACGAGGGAGAAGCCCTTCAATCTCTACTATGGAGTCGAAGCGGTCATCCCCCATCGAAGTGGGACTTCCCTGCCTGCGAGTCAAATGCTTTGATCTAGCCACCAACTCTCAGAAACTCAGGGAATGCCTAGACTTGCTCTCGAAAGTCCGTGACGCGGCATGTCTGAAGACGGCAGTCTACCAGTAACGTGTCGCACAGTATTACAACAAACGGGTGAAGGCACGCCCGCTCAAGGTTAGAGACCTAGCCCTCAAAAGTGTGGAGGGTGTGAGAAAGGCCGCAAGTAGGAACAAACTTTGCCCCAACTGGGAGGGCCCACTCCTCATCTCTGCAATCCTCTGGAATGGAGCGTACAAGTTACGCACCCAGAACGGCAAGTTGGTCCCATGGACCTAGAACGTCGTCAACCTCAAAAAATATTATCAGTAGGCCAGTGCCAAGCCGAGGTAGGGCATACACGCCCACCATGAGGAATGCTTGTACATGTATTGTATTTCTATTTAATGGAGAGGTCGCCTTCTTCATCAGAATCTAAGCCATCCTTTAGGGAGTCCGTGGGGGACACAAACACCTCAGGGATCCGTGACGAGGTTGCACTTGGTGCTTTGGTAGTAAAAGGCTACCACTCAGAGGCCTTTGTTGCGGGGCCAATAAGATTCTTGAGAGTCCCGGCGGGTTTGGAGATGGGGGCTGTGCTCGTATCCTTGCGGCGTCATAGGCCTCAGCAAATGGACCCGCGCTTTATCAAGTTGTCAGGGCTGTGGAGGACATGGAAGCGCGCGTGCAGGCCATGGCTAGTGTGGTCGAATAGGCTCAGGCTCGGGCGGTGCACTTCAAGCGGGCATGGACGGAGTCAGAAGCGAGGGCATCGAGGCTCACCAAGGCCAACATGCAGGCTCGGGACCACAGTTCGGCTCTTCAGGAGGAGTTCGAGCAATTTCAGGCATGGTCTGAAGAAGAACGTGCGCGATTGGAGGTTGAGTTGAGGTCAAAGTTCAGGTCGGAGGAGGTGGCTCTAGCACTGTAAAAGATGTTTCAGGACGGTATCCGTCTCAGTCAGAGGATAGTAACGCTGAAGGAGCCAAACTTCCGCATCGGCGTTCTAGACTCTCGAAACTCAAGTGCCCTAATGCGAGCGGATCTGATGGAGTACAAGGCTCCAAATCCTTCTAGGCCCGATGAGGGCAGCTAGTTTATCTTGTGGCTATGAGCTGCCTCCTATTGTAAAAAGAGTTCATTAGTGGATTACATAATAAAATTCTTTACTTAGCTGTGCAGTTTATTTACTGCTATCTGTTATGTTGGGATGGTTAATTTTTCCTTCGGGATGCATGCCTTGGCAGCCTTGCCGTAGCCAATCCTGGCGGTATAAATCCTCACATTAAATGCAGGTGTGACAACCGAAATTTTGGCAGGCGATTGAGGTGACGGTGATCTGCAATTTGGCAGGGGCCATGATTGGTTGCTGTTTGGAGGCTCATGGCGCTTCCGCTAAATGGATGTGTGGCCTGGCCATCCTGCAAAGCGCCGATTGAGTTTCCCGAGCAATGGCACCTTGTTGCCTATTTAAGTGGTGTCTTGACGAATCCCATTCTTTACGCTTCCTTGCATTGAGAGCCTTCGAAATTTCCTCGAGAGAAAGAGATGGCGAAGAAGAAAAGTTCTTCCTCTTCCTGAGTTTCTCGTACGGTTTGCCATGGGGTTGGAAACACTGAGTCAGTCCTATCGATGGGGGCCATTGCTGCACTGATGGTGGAATATGGGATCTCTAGTGGTCTAGCCTACCATGCTCCTGCTGCGACTGAAAGGGCCAACGCTCCCCCAGAGGGCTTCATTGTCGTCTACGAGCACCACCTGAAGGGAGGGCTTCGCTTTCCTTTGGCGGTCGACCTGTATGGGGTTATCGAGGTGTTGGGCGTTCTTGTCACGAGGCTTCACCCTAACGCCGTCTGGTATCTCATGACCATGTGCGTCTTTACTCGTCTCTATCCCAATTAGTTCACTGCAAACTCGCCGAAAGTGATTTTCCGCTTCGCTGAGTCCAAAGATTGGGTCTCCATGTCTCCTTATGCTGGCTTTCACTTTCGGAAAACTAATTCCGACTCAGTGAAGAATTGGAAGAATTGTTTTTTCTTCCCGCAATCTCCTCTGGAGTGGGAGATTACTAGCAAGTGGGGCCCGATCTCCAACTCCTTTCGGATGGACGTAATCGTTGTAGAGGTCAGTAGAGAGGCGAAACTGGTCGCTGCCATTCAGTCGCAGATGGAGACATTTTTTGTGTAAGAGTAATACTTGACCCCTACTGCTCTCTTTGCTGCCAAGTGGAGTCTTGCATGCGACTAGGCAGCGGGCGCTCCGGAGAAGAAGAGGATGGTCAAAGCTATCGTTCTCCGGTAGCTGACGAGGGGGTCCTCCGGGGAGAGTGACTCATTGCTGAAGACCTCTTCAGACGAAGAGGAGGCTTCCTTAAAGAGGCTGAAGGCGGTCGGAGGCACCTCCACCCAGAGGGCACAGAGGCTGATCATTGGGCCAGGCGCGTAGGTTGAGGGTACGAGGTCGGAGCAGGTGCTGGATTTCGAGCCACGGGAGGAGATGGCCAAGTATTCCCCGATTCTTGCCGTGGCACGTACGGAGTTCCCATGGAGGAACCTCATTTCGTAGGGGAGTCTCCCGTGGGTTCCCTCATTGATCTAGAGCCTTGGGAGGTAGCTGCTAAGGGCGTGCCGATCGTGGAGATAGACGCGCCAGATCCTGAGGAGGCTGGCGCTTTAGAGCCCGTACTAGAGTCGGTAGGGACTCCATAGCTTACTAGATCGCCTGATAGGGTGCCCTTGGAGGTGTGTGTCTAGGAGAGTGTCGCCGCTGAAGAGGAAGTTGAAGCCAGACGGGCTTCCAGCCTAGAGGCTACATGGTTGGGATGGTCTAGGGGATGGAGCCCCCAAGCAATCCCCCAAGCTTGCCGGCGTCAGGAGATGGCCTTTGTCGCACTAATGTGCCCCCCACTCAGGTATGATCGTCCCAAATTGTGTGCTCTTCTATTGATTGGAACCCTCAGGACTTCTGATCTTTCATTTTCCCTTGCAGGTCCTTGGGGGTCCCAACTCCCTCGATACGGTGTTTGCTCAATTGTGCGAATATTTTCACCGTGTTAGGGAAGAGTCTGAGTAGGAGACAGCCCGACACATGGGAGCCAAAATCGCTGCACACAGGGAGGAAAATGACCTCATATGTTTGTTTATACATAATAAATGAAGGGCAGCCATTTTTCTTGCATTTGATGTCTTTGGGTGCACGATATAATTTTTGGAATCATAACTCCTGTTTTAATGGCTAAGCTGTGAAACTATTTTCGCCAAGGTTCTGATTCGGTACTTTCTTGCGCTGTATTCGTCCTTCGTTAGAGGATATCGTTGCATATTGCGCATTTAATGGGAAGCTTGTTCCAATAAAATGGACGTCGTCGTAAGCCCGGTGGAGCCTCACCAAGGGCCAATAGGGTTTTCAGGCCACAGTAGCTGGATTTTGGGTCTTAGGCCTTTTCGCACACGATATCTGTTAGAGGTGCTCAGCCCCACTCAAGGCTTCATCGCTCTTGTGTGCACGGTCCTAATTCATGACCATCGTAGATTGAGGGTACTCTCTTCTCCAGGAGAAGGTCGCCGCACGCCTACTATTCTCACCCCCTAAGGTTTTGGTGGCTGCGTGTTGGGGACTTCAAAAGCCCCCAAGCCTTATGCTTTGACTGCCTTGGTCGCCTGATATAGAACCATGGTTTTAGCAGCCGCTTAGGGCCTTTTGACATGGAGTCCAGATTCAGGTACAGCCACTTTTGGGCTGCTTGGCACGGAGCCAAGGTTTTAGGAATTGCTTTGGGCCTTTCGATACGGAGTCGAGATTCAGGTAGGGCCGCTTGGCACGGAGCTAAGGTTTTGTTTTACAGACGAATGAAAATCCTCCCAACTTATGGGCAGTCTAGATAATTTCACTTTTTTGAAATGTCATGCATGCAAACATAAATATGAGTAAGCACACTAGATTGCAAAAATAAGGAGGCAAAGATAACGCACATTTCATGCTCTCGAAGCCGCCGAATGATGCTAAACCTTAGAGAGAACTCAAGCGTTTAAATAACCACAACCCTCTTGGGAAACGACATCGTCCTTAGACAGAAACATGTCAAAAGAAAGCCAACAAGCTCCTCTCACGTGGCGGATCCCCAAAGTGTCACACCTTTACAAAGCAAGTAATTACGACACGACACCCCAAGACCTCCCACGCCATCAATGTGTCAGAATATTTGGTAGAGGTGACGTCTGCTAGCAGTGTTTAATGTCCTGGGGTGGCAAGTGTCAGCGGTCTCTTCACACCGCATCTTCCCATCGACGGCCTGCATCAAGACTCGAGGGACAACGCCGACTGAAAGGACTGCAGGTAACTGGGAATGCTCGAACGCGTAGGCTGGCTCGTACGACATTGGAAGGGTCCTGCAACCCCTGAGATGTGATGCGCTAAGCGATAAAAAGAAGAAGAAGCATGAGGAAAAGGGAGAAGGAAAAGGGTTACAGCTACTGCTTTTATTAATCAAAGTTCCTTTACAAGTACAAAGTTTGCGATTGTAAAAGTAAAAAAAAAAAGAAAAAGATACAATACGCAGCATAAAGTATGGAATAGCGGCTCTGGATGCTTGAAGCTTTATCAGGGAATGGGATCCACATCAAATCACTCTGACTCCGTCACCAGAACCTTGATCCGCCAAGGCACTAAAGCCACCGGTGTTGGCTCGACCCTGAAGGTTCACCGAATGTTAACCGCAGCGGCAGTAGAACCAGCACCCGTAGCAGTAGTCCCAGTAGGGATGCAGCTAGCCCACGCTCCCCCTGCAAGGACTCATCCTTCCACCTCCTCTCCAGACGGCAAATAAAATCTATCAGGCGCGATTAAGGCCGTCAGTGATACGCTATCCTGATGACAAAATTCCCCGTCATAGCTCCGTAAGGATCCTCCCGCACACTGGAGGTCGTGCCGGCTATGAGGAAGGCACATAACAGCGGTAGAGTGGCCAAGTCATCCTCAGTAGCATGAGGAAGCGCCCGTAATTAGGGCATGAAGACAGTCTTCAGTAGAAGCTCTGGGTTTCCAATAAGTCCATCCAATTCCTTTGCGGACTACCACTGAAAGCGGGGCAAGTCAAGGGTTTCACCTCACTCCTCCGGGAATTGGCTAAGGGATGGGTCTCTCTAATCGGGGAACTCCCCTATTTATGGATGAGCCAATACCCTGCCCACACTCAGCGAGACGCGTTGCTCGGTAGCCGTCATTCACAAAATAGGAAAATCCTCGATGCAGGCGCAAGCTCTTGTGTGTGAATCCTTCCATTCAGAGCATTGAATCTCTGCGGCATCTAAAAAGCCCGTGTAATCACCTAAGATTCGACGCATATCGAGGAAGAACGCTCGGTAGCCAACTGGACCCGTGTCGGGCATACCAAGTTTCGACTGTAAGTCAGCGCAAGCATTGGGGGCTAATGTTGGGTCCAGTATCAGTAAGGCCCAAAGCTCACAAGGCCTAATTCGGATAGCAGTGGCTCAGACAACCAACTCGACCCAGAACTCGACATGGCTTATGTGGTAGTCCAATACCTGCAGCCAATCGGCACTTCCTGTAGTTTATTAATACGACAGTAGGCGGCAGGCACAATACAAAAGGGATGAGCCAATGGGAGGATTGTCAACGTTGACAGCCGCGTCTCACGTCGCCCCCTGCTACTGGCTAGCTAATCCTCGCACGAGAAATAGATCAAGCGTGGTCAGCGATGCACGACAATCTTCTCACCACCATAAGACGACAACCAACACCACCAATTGACACTAGCAATCAACGGCCGATAAATCTCTGTAGGGAGAAGTCTCGTGCCAAAGGCTCCATGCCATGGAGCTTATAAATTCTCTCTCCTTCTACAGGAAGAGGACCCTTGATTCCTGAGTACTAATTGGTCTCTAGACATTGAAACGTGTGCTCCCTACACTCCTGCTCTCATACTTCCAACCTAACCAATCTTCCACAACCCTTCTTAGGCTACAAAAGTGAGCCACCCCTCTGCGGTGCATTCGGGGAGCCAGGCCTCCCATAAAACAATCATCGAGTCCCGTACTCTTGCTTCCATACACTCCCACCGCACGTTCAACATATTTCCGCGCAGCTCTAAGTGTGTGCGCCCCTTTTCCGTTCATTACGAAAAATTACTGATTTGAACGTCGAAGTGTTTTCAGTAAGAGAATTCCTACCGACCTCTGACCTCTTATTTGTAGTTTGTATTGTATAGGTTCCAGGCTAGTAGCGACGGAGATCGGACCTGTTCGAGACCCTATCCGAACGACAAGAAATCCGATGGCTCCCAAATTCATACAACAACCAGAGACCTGAGATGCAACAATGATATTCAAGAAAATATTATGAAAAATATTCGGAATGTTACGATATAAAAATAAGTATTATATAATTATATAGTG
>JAODPA010029107.1:0-12569 GCA_025585075.1 Nepenthes mirabilis
AATAATAAACTCAAAAATATTCGATATGTTATAGTAATACTTTTCTCAAATTAGTTATTAAATAATCGAAATTCAGATTTGTGCATGCTTTATATTTCTGCATATATTTAACATTTAGATTTTGATTCGGACTTAGATTTGATATTCACAAATTTTGCCCATAGATGAGTTTTGATATGTATCACACATCTAATTTTAAATATATATTTTGATCCAAAATTTAGACTATTTATTGTGGTACTGTTTCGACTTCTGCGTATACGATTGAATTGTTTGGCTATTGGATTCTACCATAAATCACGATTTGATCAGGCCTTGGATTGGACATTAGAATGGACATCTACTTAGACTTCTGTTATTGGATTTGACATCTGAATTACTTTTGATATATATATATACACGTCTCGAGAGGACTACTTTTCTAATTAGACATTTATTTTGAATTTGATATATGATTTGAGTATGAGACTATGAATAGATTTTGATATTAACTTCTGTTTTAGATTTTGGATATCAGCGATTTAGATTTATATCAGTTGTCTGATTTGATATTTGATTTTAGACTCTCCCTCTGATTTATTAGATACGTTTGTTTTCATATATAATACTTATTGGATTTTCGGCTCATATTTTATATTTTGTCCATTTATAGTAGAGAATTTGGCCATATTGTAGGAGCAGGTGAGATCGGACGTGGCATCGCATTTTCTGGTTAGTATCATGTTTATTAGATAGATGGCATCGATTATATACCGATTTTCTGGATTTCATTGGTTGGGCTATCTTTGAATTTTAGAGTCAGTCGATTGTAAGATTTTGGACTGTATATCGAGATTTGTTGGGATATTTTGTTATGTATTGAATGTGATTGTGGTTGGATTATCACTTCCATTATGGCGATTGTAGAGCATGTTATATTTTATTCGGACGATTATCCAATGATGTCTTATGTGGGTTATGTTTGGGTCCTATATATTTTCGGTTTATCACACCCAGATTTTTGGGTTTCAATGTTATTTATTTAATTATTTAAAATTTTATTTTTTAGAAATAATAATTAATTAAACCTATTAGATTTCGGAATGTGACAGAATCCAAAGGACAACCCAGATAGAATAGTCTAATAGCTAGCTATCCAAGTAATCCAATTGATGAGAATGCCAGTAATGGGCTGGCTCACAAAGGAGAAAACGGCCCAAAAAATCTCAACGGTCCAGTTCTCCCTGGACGGTCAACATTGCCATTGACCGAGTGAAGAGCGACTAAATTAGCAAAAGCCCAATAGTGAGATGGCCTAGCAAAGTCCAAGACAGTCAACAAATACGTTGACCGAAAGGTTGCTAGCTAACCGGTAGAACACACGTAGCTCAAGTACTAATTGGCCCATATGTCCATCTCAGAGCCACAACGATCATCTACCCTAATTCTTGCATCTCCAAGAAGGCAAGCTTCACTGTAACGATTACCTCCAGCATCAGTGCGCATCTTAAAAGGAAGGTGCTAGAATCTGTGCGCTATCTGCTGGAAATCGTAACAATTACCAAACTTAGAGGGAAGGAAATCAGCTTCTGAGACTATTATGGCCATAGGCGATGATCACACCTACGCCAAGAAAGGTAACGTCTCAACAGAGCGTGCGCATCAAGCCCCTCTACATAAGGAAGGAAGCCCATGGCCTTGGCTATAAAAGGCATTGGAAGCTCCCTTCAAAGGCATGCTCGAAAGACTGCAAAAAAGCTCTCAGTCACACTTACTCTTTCTCTTGCCCGCAAAATCTCCCAAACTCTCTTATATTCGAGCACCTAACGCTCTCTCTCTCTACTACTAATTTTCAACGGACTTAGTACTTAGAGAATTTGCTCCTCACGAGCAACAGTAAAGCCACTCTTCCAACAAGTACTCTCCTATTTACAAATACTCACCAGCATTGATATTGCATTCACTTTCTTGTCTTCAAAAGGTTGATTACTAACTTGAGTATCGGAGTGTTTACCGTGGGACTGAACCCCACCGTCACTTGACCTCTTGTTTAAATTGCGGTGTGTAGGACTCCAAATTAAGCGAACGGAGACTGAAATTAGATGAACTACTTGATCCAAATTTATTCAAGCTTGGATCTAGGACGCATTATTGGCGCCGTTTGTGGGAAGCTAACAAAAAGCTAACTACTTTTATCACCGCAAATGCTTTCTTCCGCAAAGTCAGTACCACTAGACAGAGTGGTGAACACCATATCCCAAGCTAGCGTCCCTACTAGAGATACTGCTTCTCCCGACCAGGATCGCTCTACTAGTAACCTAGTCGGAGGAGCACCCGTGCCATTTCTCCAAAACCTAGTGGAGCAGATGAACAATATGAACAAAATGCTCCTGATACTCTAAACTTGCTAGGGCAAGAAGAAACAGGGGGCTCCGTCCTCCATAGCTCCTGCCCAGGCCTCCAGGAGAGGAGGCCAGAGGAAGAAGAAGCCAGCCAAGAAAGCAATGAGGCTGGCAAACTCTCATATTTCAGAAGCCTCCAATACTCAAAACCGTCCAAGGCTTGAGGGGTGCATAGGCCAGGACTCCGGATGAGAGTCCAGAAAGAAGGAACCCCCGATATACTCAGGACGAGCAAAGGCCAAGCCTTAGGAGGGAGCCTCTTGAAATTAACGATCCATCAGTGGTAGTAGCCAGCCAGCTACCCGGCACATTATTGAGATAATGGAGTTGCAGACTTATCTCAACTCTAAGAGATCGGAGAATGCCTCTCGAGTGGAGGCAAAAGTCGATAAGATCTTGAACTACGTGTTCAAAGATGACGAACATGCCGCTGATCTGGAGAGATCTTCCTTCACTGTTGAGATCTTGAACAGCCCATTGCAAGCCAAGTTCAAGATACTAACACTGGATTCTTACGATGGGAGCACCGATCCCATGGATCACCTGAATCACTTCGGCACCCATCTAAGTCTCCAGGGCCTAAAGGATTTGGCGATGTGCCGATGCTTCCCACTCACCTTGAAGGGAGATGCTCAGATCTGGTTCCACCGGCTCCTATCAGACTCGATCCAAAACTTTCAAGAGCTCACTGACCTCTTCCTGGCGCAATATGCTTCTAGTCGCCGGGAAGAGAAGTAACCATGGAATCTCTCCCATATCAAGCATAAACAGGGAGAGAATCCAAGGAAGTTTCCAGAGCGCTTCACAACGGAGGCCAGGAGGATCCCCAGGCTCATAGAAGAGATGAAACTTGGTAGTTTCATCTCAGCCTTGATCCACGGAGACTTCTCAGGCACCTGGTGCACAAGAACTCGCAAACCTTTCGGGAAGCAGAGTCTATTACCACGGCCTACGCAACCATCGAGGATGATAACGAGGCAAAGCATCTCGAGAGGACCAACTGGCTTCGCTCTTTCCAAGCCGGTGGAAAGAGGAAGAACGGTGGCGGGAATAATTCCCGACGAAAGTAGCACTGGACCGGAGCAACGGACCACAAGGAGTACAAGCCTATCAACCTAAGTCCTCTTAACGACACATGGGCCAACGTCCTCATGCAAATATGTGGTGAAAAGTTTCTCAAAAGACCAAAACCAATGAAGAACACAGAAGGAGAAAATACAGCTAAGTACTGTAATTTTCATCGATCTCCGGGACACACCACAAGGGACTGCAAGATGCTCTAGCGGGAGATTGAAGAGCTCATCCGGAGAGGCCATCTCACCAGGTTCGTCAGGAACCCTGGGTAGAGTTCTAGCACCTCAGGAGGGAAAGGATCAGATCTGTCCCAACCATAGAATCGGGTTGCTGGCCTGATCAACACGATCACGACCCGACCGGCCAAAATCTAAGCAGATCACAAGGAACAGCAAGCTAAGCGAAAGAAGAAAAGACAGAAGAAAGCGTCATTAGCTTTAGTGATATGAATCATGTAACTTTCCCACATGCTGATCCCCTTGTTGTATCTACACTAGTTTTAGATGGTACCGTGGACTACTAATTGAAACGAGTTTTCATTAATAGTGAAAGCTCAAAAGATTTGCTTTATCTTTACACTTTCTTCAGACTTGGACTCAAAAAGCATCAATTGAAACTGGCAGAAGGGCAACTATACAGCCTAGACAACGAACATGCGACTATCCAAGGAATATTACAGTTGGAGGTCACCATAGGCACATACCCTAGAACAACAAGTCATACACTAACTTTCTTGATCGTCGACCTACCCTCCATGTACAACGCTATCCTGGGCAGGCCATGCTTAGCAATATTCAGAGCCATCACTTCGATACCACATTTAAAAAAGAAGTTTTCTACAGTATGCATTATCGGTGAAGTGCTGAGTGACCAAGTAACTGGACGGACACGTTATATGTCCTAGATCATGCCAAGTAGTAGTGGACGGCCTACAGGGGAGTTGGACCACCAAGACAAGACAACATTGTGGTAGATGCAACCTGGAGAGGCAACCGACCTAGTACCACTAAATCTGGAGGACCATGAGAGGTGTGTGTAGATTGGGGGCTCACTCGTCGGTCCACAACGCGGCAAGCTGATAGCGTTTTTGAGACAGAGCACCGATGTCTTTACGTGGACACCCACTGACATGCTTGGGATCCCGACTAGAGTAATGGTCCACAAGTTAGGCCTTCATCCCAACCGTAAGCCCATACGGCAAAAGCAGAGGAACAGTTCAGTGAAGAAACTCGTTGCCATCCGGGAAGAAGTAAAGAAGCTTTTAGACGCCGACTTCATCATAGAAGTACAGTACCTGGATTGACTCTCCAACGTCGTCCTGGTAAAAAAAGAAATGAAAAATGGCAGATGTGTGTCGTCTTCATCGACGTCAACAAAGCTTTCCCAAAAGACAGCTTTGCCTTACCCAAGATCGACCTATTAGTGGACTTGACGTTTGGGCACGAGTTGTTGAGCTTCATGGACATGTACTCGGGCTACAACTAGATTCAGATGAGCCCAAAGGATGAGAAGTGCACCTCATTCATGACCGATCAAGGCACCTACTACTATAGGGTCATGCCTTTCGGTCTAAAAAAGATAAGTGTCACCTATCAAAGACCCGTGAACAAGATGTTCGAGAAACAGATCGGCCGCAATATGAAGGTTTACATCGATGACATGCTCGTCAAGAGCAAGACCACCAACAACCACAGTTGCGATCTGGCTGAGTCCTTCGGGGTGCTCCACACGCACCAGATGAAGTTAAATCCTTCAAAGTATGTCTTTAAAGTATCCTCGAAAAATTTTTCGGGTTTCATCGTATCTCAACGAGGGATCGAAGCAAGCCCAAAAAAGATCAAAACCCTCATGGACTTGTCTCCGCCATGAAGCATCAAGGGTGTCTAGCAGCTAACTGAATGACTAGTAGTATTATCCCGCTTCTTAATAAAGTCAGGGGACAAGTATCAACTTCTCTTCAAGGCTCTAAGGGGGACTAAAGCAAACAATTCTCAGTGGACTGTAGAGTGCTAGACAGTCTTTGATGAGTTGAAGCAGTACTTAGCCAGTCAACCGTTGCTGATGTCACCTAGGAGCAGAGAAGAGTTGTACTTCTACTTGACAATATTAGATGTGGTTCTCATCTCAGTTCTTCTATGCCAGGAATCTGAAACTCAACAGCTGGTCTACTATGTGAGCAAAATATTTACTGGCCTAGAGACACGCTACCCGCGCGCTGAGAAGTTAGCTTTGACACTTGTCTTCTCAGCTCTCAAACCAAGACCGTATTTCTAGGCTCATGGTGTCATCATCCTGACCAACTAGCCACTAAAGGGTATCCTTTATAAACCAAATGTTTTCGGATGGCTGGTTCAGTGGGCCATCGAGTTGGGAGAGTTCAATATCGAATTTTGGCCCAAGCCAGCTATTAAGGGGCAGGCCCTGGCGGAGTTCATCGTCGAGACCACGACTTGTCGATGAGCACCCCACTGAGGACACAAGTCACCACTCAGAAGAGTCAAAATGGGTTCTTAATATAGACGGTTCATCTACAAACTCAGGCAGCGGTGTGGGAGTAGTCCTAAGGACCCCAGACGGGTTTGAGGTGAAATACTCCCTTAAACTCGACTTTTTGGCCACTAACAATATTGTCAAGTACGAAACCCTATTGGCCAGATTGCGACTTACCAAATAATGCTTAGTTAGGTGGCTAACTGTCTACAGCGACTTAGAGCTAGTTATTAACCAAATCAACGAGAACTTCAAAGCATGCAACCTTCTCTTTGCCAAATATCTAGCTAAAGTGAAGGATGCCATTCGGAGATTTGACAAGTTGAGCTTGGTCCATGTTCCTAGAATTGAGGACTAGAAGGCCAACCAACTAACAAGGGTAGCAATGGTCAATGATCCATAACAGTACTCGAGAGACGTGATGGAGGTTTTGAGCACTCCCAACAAAGAAGAATAGGAAGTGATGCAAATCTCTGACATCAAAAATTGGCTAACATCTTACTGGAGATATCTGGCGGATGAAGCACTGCCAAAGAATGTGGACGAGGCCAAATGGATCAAGAAAACGGCTGGTTGGTATATAATAGTCGACGGATGGCCCTATCACCGTGGATACTCGACTTTGTATTTCCGATGTCTTACTCCTGAGGAGGAGGTTGACTACACCTTGAGTGAAGTCTACCTCAGGATATATGGATCACACATCAATGGCAAAAACTTAGAATTCAAGATCATGTGCCAAGGATATTACTGGCCTACAATGAAGAATGACGCCCTACTGTTTGTAAAGAAGTGCGAGAATTGTCAGCTCTATAGCAATCTCACCTCCAGCTACCTGTAGAGTTGAGATCCCTCCATGCTCATTAGCCTTTCACACAGTGGGGGTTTGACATTCTCAACCCATTTTTCATCGCGACTGGGCAAAGGAAGTCAATCATCGCGGGTATTGACTACTTCTTCAAATGGGTTGAAGCCACCTTGCTTGCTAAGATTACTGAGCACAATGCATTAGAATTCATCTGCCAGAGTATAGTGAGCAGATTCGGTGTTCCCAAGGTCATCATGACTGACAACAGAACCAAATTCTCGGGGAAGCACTTCACCAAGTATTGTACCAGTCTGGACATCAAATTGGTCTATACTTTGGTGGCATACCCCCAGAAAAATAGATAGGTAGAGTTCACCAACTGCACGTTACTCCACGGTCTGAAGACCAATATCGATGACGTAGGGGGCTCCTGGGTTGACGAACTACCTCCGTCCTATGGTCATACCGGACTACTCTAAAGGAACCAACTCGTGAGACACCCTTTAGTCTCTACTATGGGACTGAAGAGATAATTTCGGCCGAGATCAAGCTTCCAAATCTTAGGGTCGAAGCCTTTAACCCACTTGGTAACTCCCGAAAACTCAGGGAACACCTAAACTTGTTGGAGGAAGCCCACGACATAGCAAGGATGTGGACAGTAGCCTACTAGCAACAAGTCACCCACTATTACAATAAGAAAGTGAAAACGTGACAATTCAAAGTTAGAGACCTGATCTTGCGAAGCATAGAAGCCACAGGTAGGACAACCAACCATAACAAGCTTTCCCCGAATTGGGAAGGCTCGTTTCTAGTCTCAATCATTCTACTAAATGGAGTATACAAATTTTGAACCCAAAATAACAAGTTGGTCCCACCAACGTGGAACGCAGTTCACCTAAAACGCTACTTCCAGTGAAAACCCAAGTAGGTCATCTGCATGAGCATGCTTGTATCATATATTGCCATTAATAAATAAAAATTCTTTTCCATTAGCATTGTACTAGGTATCTTTTCTTTCATTTCCTTTTCCATATGAATGCTTACTTGCAACTTATACGAAATAAATGACCTAGACTGCCCCTAAGTCGGGCGAATTTTCACCCGTTTGTAATTAAACTCTAGTCATTCAGGCGGCCCATAAGTTGTCGAATTAAACCTTAGTCATCCAAGCTACCCATAAGAGGTCGAATTAAAACCTAGTCATCCAGGTGGCCCATGAGCAATCAATCGAACCTTGGTCATCCAAGTGGCACGCAAGCGGTCAAATTAAACCTGGTCATCCAGACGACCCCACGAGCAGTTGAATTAAACCTTCATCATCCAAGTGGCTTGTTCACGATCTGTTTCCAAACCTTAGGAGGCCTAAGCAGCATGCGTGATGACCTCTTCCAACAGGAGCTAGCGCTGTCAGTTTATAACGGTCATCATCCTAGGAGACAGTGCTCCAACCAAAAGTTGGCCACCCAAGATCAAACGTGGGTAGCGCCACTTAAGCCTCAACTAACGATGGGCTTGATATGACCTCAAGATCTACCCTGATGTCTCATTGAGGACTTAAGTCCATCTAAGAGTGCAACAAGTATCTCCAATGCGTGAGATGGACGACCAACTAGCACAAAGTGCACCAAGCAGACCGGCTAATACAAAAGGCAAATAGCTAAAGGAACAGCTAATAAAAGCAGAGTCACGAAACGCAATATGTCAGTAAAATAATTATTTTATTAAATGACAAAATTATGCTTATAGTTACAACAAAGGGTACAAAATCTAAGGAGTAGAGCTCCCTAAAGGAGGCAGGAGAGGCTCCCATGTACTCTGGGACAGAACCACGAGGCACTCACATCATCGGGCAGTACAGTTTACTAGGTCAATGACACCAATGGAAAAATTGGGATCCAGCAGTTAGACAATGCGACGACTAATATTGATGCATTCCCATAACTATAACCACAGCGCCTAAGAAACCTCATGTAGGAAAATGCAAATAGATAGCTCGTTCTCTAACGAAGCTATCTTCCTCAGAAGCTCATCAGTATGTCCCACCACCCAGGCAGATTCCTCTTCTAGTCTCACATTTTTTGATTTCAGCTCAAACAACTTGGACTAAAGAGCAGCCTTCTCCTCCAGGAGTTGGGCCTTTTATAGATCCATCTCCTCTTCGAGCCAAGTGATTTCCTCATCACGATCCAAGGCCACCGAGTCCCATTGACGCAATCCTTTGCTCACTACGCCTAGGATCTTTTCCTCCTACCAGAAATCAAGAAAGTTAAGCAACAACAGTAGGGGAGGAAGAGAAGGAAAGCTTCAAAAAGTTACCCACAAGACTTTTCGCTGCCTTCTTACTAGCCTACTCCTTGACCTTGGGGATAATGGCGGAGGACTAGGAGCGACAGCCTCCTCAACACACTCCGCTGAAAACTCAGTAGCAATCTTCTTTGTCAACTCAGCACTGATGTCAACCGCCTCTAAGAGCTCTCCGGCGGCTGGCTCCTCAAGCGTAGGAGGCGGCTCTAAGGCTAGCTCCTCTAGCTCAGCTTGTGGCTCATCAGTCGGCTCCGTTCTAGTGGCTACGTCCTCTAGCTCAGCTCGAGGCTCATCACCTGGCTCCGTCCTGGTAGCTAAAGCGGTTGATCTATCAGCTCGGCTTGAGCCACCAAGCCCATCGACTGCGATAGCACAATGACCACGCAACTTGCGACGATGTGTAGCATGGCCTCGTACTCCTCCATAGCCGCCTCCATTCCAAAGCGCTCTCTAGCTTCAGCAAGCCGTTCGGCCATCTTGTAATCTGACTCTGTGGAGGAAGAGGAAGACACTACTGTCACATTCCTTTTCTGCCTTGGACTACTGGGAGCATCACCGGTGAAAAGTGAACCAGCTGCATCAATGTAAATGGCGCTAGCCTTCCTCTTACGCTGTGATGATGGTCTAATCTTCTACACCAAAGAGGAAGGTCCCCAATGAGCTTTTTTAGCTTCCTCCCTGGAAACCAAATGATCCCTCCTAAACTCGCTAGGGTATTCCCTCACTAACCTCAACAGTCACTCAACATCCTCCACCTCAGCCTCCTTGGGCATCCTAGTGAAAAGCACTGGGAACCTTGCCCGAGTCTCGGGACAAGGGCCAAGAGTTACTAATGCACACGAAGAAGTAACAATCCTTCTAAAGCATCAGTGAAAAGTAGATAGCCTTGCTGATGGAAAGGTCTCTGGGAGATAAAGAGATCGAATTCCCACTCTGAGAGAATCGGAACATCACCCTCACCACCTCCATTGTTAGCATCCTCAAATGCTAATGAAAGAAGATACAAAGCGTGCAGAGCAGGTGCACGGCATTGGCATGAAGCCGCGTGATAGGAACTCTAGGTGCCGTAAAGATGTCCAGGAACTCCTCTTGTATAGGGATGCGAAACCCACTCCTCAGATGGGCCTCGTACACAGTGATACAACCCCTAGGAGGGAAGCAGGCCATGTCGTGTGCACTAAGTATCACAGGAACGATCTCACGTGGAATGTTAAACTCCACGTACAAGTCTTTCACCTCACTAGGAGTAATCATAGAAGCAATCTCAGCAATTGAAGGAGCCATGAAAACGAGGGTAGGAAAAGTAGTAGAGACTTAGAAAATTTTCAGTAGAGAAAAGTTGAATGGACGGATTGGTTTTTCTAAAGGCGCACAACCGTTGGTAAGGAAGCGCCTCGAAAAAGCATGCCTATTATGGAGAACATGTGTTGCACCCGGAAAGAGCGCAGTCAAATCAGATCTCCTGTAAAATTAATTACCGGGATTGTAAATTCACTGCGTGTTGATATGTGGTAAAATTTTTCGTCTGACAGTCCGGCATCATGATGGCATGTCATTGCAATCCCCACAAGTTCTCTGAATTTCGCTAGAACGGTCAACATTTCCTTTCTTTTAAGCTCTCTAAAATTTGGCCAAAGCAGTCAACAAATCCAATCAACGCTGCTCTTCACGCTCAGCTCTCTGAATTTGCCTAAAGCGGTCAACGAATCCGGTCAATGCTACTCTTCATGCTTAGTTTTCTGGATCTGTCTAGAATGGTCAACGAATCAAGTCAACGCTACTCTTCACGCTCAGTTCTCCAGATTTGGCTTAAAAGGTCAATGAATTCGGTCAACAATTTCTCACGTTCAATTCTCCGGATTTTGGTGTTATGATCAACAGCTGTAAGCAAAGTGATCAGCAAACCAAGGACCATTGCTAGGCTCAAGCTGTCTCGAGCAAGTTGTCCAACCGAAAACATCCCATCATGAACATGTTAGAGGTCGGAGTCCCAAACCACCAACATAAGGGGTAAGTGATGGGGACGTCAATAACGAGTTGCCCACAATGGAGGAAATGGCCCAAAAAATCTCAACGGTCCAATTCTGCTTGGACGGTCAACGTTGCCATTGACCGGGTAAAGAGCGACTAGACCAACGAAAGCTCAATAGCGAGATGGCCCAGCAAATTCGAAGACGGTCAACGAATTTCGTTGACTAGAAAGGTTGCCAGCTGACTAGTAAAACACACGTGGCTCAAGCACTAATTGGCCCACGTGTCCATCTCAGAGCCACAACGGTCATCTGCCCTAATTTTTACATCTCCAAAAAGGCAAGTTTCACTATAACGGTTATCTCAAAAATCAGTACCCATCCCGAAAGAAAGACGCCAGAATCTGTGCGCTATCTGTTGAAAACCCTAACAGTTACAAAATGCAGATGGAAGGAGATCAACTTCTGGGACCGTTACAGCCATGGGCGACAATCACACCTGTGCCAAGAAAGGCAACGGTCTCAACAGTGAGTGCGCATCAAGCCCCTCTGCATAAGAAATACAGCCCATGGCATTGGCTATAAAAGGCTACAGAAGATCCCTTCAAAAAAACGCTCTCATTCACACTCACGCTTTCTTTTGCTTACAAAAGCTCTTAAACTTTCCTATACTTGAGCACCTAACGCTCTCTCTCTCTCTTTGCTATTGGTTCCAAGTGGACTCAGTACTTAGAAAATCTGCTTCTCACGAGCAACAGCAAAGCCATTCTTCCAACGAGTCCTCTCCCATTTACAAACACTCACCGGCATTCATATTGCATTCATTGTATCCACCTTCTTGTTTTCAGAAGACTGATTACTTATTTGAGCGTCGGAGTGTTTACGGTTGAATCGAATCCCGCTGTCACCTGACCTCTTATTTAAGTTATGGTATACAGAATCCGAAACTAAGCGAACGGAGACAGTAACAGACGGGCTACTTGACCGGAATCTGTTTAAGTTTGGATCCCAAACACATCACTAATAATTTGGCAGCTCAGTGCTGCCAGGTGATAAGTCAGCCAATCAATAACTCGATTCCTACATATCAGTAATCTTCAAGCATCATCTAGTAGGATCTTACTATTTATTTAACAAACCTAATAGTGACACTCTTAAATAAGTGACTAAATATTTCAAAAACACAATAAATGCCAGATTTCTACTAATAAGCTTTAGAAATAAGATAATGTTAAGTTATCATGCCCCTTATGCCCTAGGATGATACACATGCTACAATAGTTGGGACTTATATAATAACCATTTTTAGAAATTTTTAACTAAGCGGCAAATATATTATCTAATAGATTGTAGGTAACTTGTCAAAGAAAAACAGATGCAGAAAATTTTTATCCTTGACAAGCTTCCACTACAACAATATTAATCTTTAATGATAAAATAATTTGTCACTAAAGATTATAAATTTATCACTAAAATTTTTAGTGACAAAATATTAATTTGTCACTAAATTGTCACTAAACATTTATCACAAAACCTTTAGTG